>OY101441.1:110795001-110930001 GCA_956483585.1 Gymnocheta viridis
CTCAATCCCTAAGACAGACAGCGAATATTGCCCGATTTCAATTCTACCATACTTATCGAAAGTTTTCGAACATCTTTTACAGAAACAAATACAGTCAAACTTCTCTATAGTGAACTTCTATACAATAAAGCTCTCCCTGCTATGAATTCATTTCAAAAACAGAGCTTTCTCGTTCCAATGTTAGTATATTTTCATCTCCTTATAGTGAATTTCTATACAGTGAATTTTTCTTTACAATGAAGCTATTTTTCAGATATAAATTTAAGCTTCTTGCGCGTTTGTCTCCATATAATGAATTATTATATCAAATATTTTAAAGGCATTAAAATAAAAGTGCAAATATATAATTTCTGTATAATGAAGTTTCTATATAATGAAGTGATTTTCCGGTCCCATGCGAATTCATTATAGGGAAGTTATTACTTGAGCATCAATCAGGGTTTAGGCCTCAGCATAGCTGGATAACAGCCTTAACTGATGTTGTTGAAGAAATCAGGGTTGGCCTAGATACCAGCAAAATATCATTTTTGGTATTACTTCACTCATGCACGCTCAGCTACGTAGAGCTGCAAAACTATCGATAGTCGCGCCATTCGATAGTTTCGATAGTTTTTGGCGATGCTATCGATACTATCGATAGTCTCGATTTTTTGCAATATTGTCTATAGCAAAAAATTTATGTAAATAAAATTTAAAATTATTTTATCTTCCTTAAAGTAAGTGGAGTTTTTTAGAAACTTGAGTTTTATTGCAAATAACCATAAGAAAACGAAAAAGTAAACAAAACGTATATAGCTCTACAAAAATTAACTTAAAAATAAATAAAAACCAAAAGAAATTTTTATATTATATTATCATTAATTTACCGTTTTTTAGTCCCGGTCTAGACTTGCAATTTTCGTTGCAGCAACTTTTTATTTTTTCGTGAGAAAGAACAACAGAGGAATACAAAATGTGTAGATTTTTATTTCAACACTCTCCCACTTATTGAAGAAGTGCTGCAACAAAAATTGCAAGTTTAGACGGGGACATAGAGACAATATTTATGCAATATTTTTTTTATCATTTAGAAAATCATGTTTTATAATATAAAAAAGGAAAAAGATACGTTATTAATTGTCTAAGGGCCATTAACACAAAGTTCAGTTATGTTTATTTAGTTTTCAAGTTTACTAACTTTCAGTTTGTCTAAACTTAAATTTTAATTGGAAAGTAAAAATGTTCATTAACAATAAAAAAATTTAGTTAACTTACAGCTATCAGCTATTGAGAATCACACACCAAGAATTTAGTTTTGGGAAATGCAAAAAAAATAACACCATCATCCAAAGACATCTGAGCACGATTTCTGCACAAAGATGTTCATTTTTCAGATGGTAAAGCTTAAATCACAATTTTTTTTTAAGAATTTATGAAAAATATTTTTAAAATAAACAAAAAATAATTAATTTTTAAATGTCATATTTTTTTCAAGTTAAAAATTTAAACTCAGCAAGTATTTCAGTTAATTAGATTTAGAAGTTAAATCTTAACAGAGCTTCGTGTTAATGAATTTTCACTAACCAAAGTTAAAGTTTTGAGTTTAGTGTTAACTTCAAGTTAGTTTTTTTATTGTTAACGGCCGTAAGCTATTGTAGTTAACCGGCCTTACCATAGCGTCTCTAGACGAGACAATTTTTTGTCATACCGAATTGTCAAACTTCATATACAAAAATGAGCATTTTAATTGTTTATATCAGTTTTTTCTTTTGTCATAACAAAAAAATGGCTAGTATAGACGCTATGTAAGTTGGCATAAGACATCACATTTGATTAAATACAGCTGTTTTCAAAATAATAGCACCACGAAATAATATGCACTCCTAACATTAAAACTAAAAATCTTTAAAACGAAATCGTATATTAAAAAAAAGTTTTTTGCAGATAATTTACCTAGCTTTTACTTTCGCATATACTAGACCAGATTATGTAAGTAATGAATATATAATATGAATATTATATATTTTTTTAGATAGTGGCTTATGAACATTTATATCTTGATTCATTTTCAAATTCATAATTTTGTATTTTTGGTAACAATTTAGTTGATAATTTTCAGTTGTCATATAATTTTTCTACCGTTAATTTTTCAGACGTTTTAATTTTTTACCTTGAAATTTTTTTTTTAACTAAGGATATACAAATTCTTAATATAACTTTTTTAGTTTATGAAGTATGTATTCTACTTATAAACAATTTAGCGTTACCAGAAAGCGGACCGCAAAATTTCTTTTTGTATCGAAATCGTTAGTAAAAAATATTTGTATTTTTTTTTAATAATTAATATTTATACGTGATTGTTGAACTGTTTAAGGTTTATATTGAAATGAAAATTTTTTGGCTTAAGTTCAAATCTGAGTTTACCCATATCTTCTTAATTTAAGAAGTTTTATTTGAATAAATTTATTATTTTTTATTAAGACTGCTAGTCTGATGAATAAATTGTTTCAAATAAAATAGTACTCTCTTAATAAAAAAATAATGAATTTATTCAAATAAAACTTCTTAAATTAAGAAGATATGGGTAAACTCAGATTTGAACTGAAGCCAAAAAATTTTCATTTCAATATTTGTATTTTTATTTAATATGGTTTTGGTATTAAAACGGCCATATCTGATGATGAAAAAAATCTAAACTTATTTATTTATTTATTTATTTTCAAATTTAGGTTAGTCGTTCTTTTTAATATTACAAAGCCTCCTTCAGAGCCTTTTTATTGGCTTTGCTGATTTTTCTCGTTAGTATCGCTATCGGATAAAAACCATCGATAGTCCACTTAAAACCAAACTATTGATACTATCGATAGTACCATCGATAGTTTTGCAGCTCTACAGCTACGACCTCATATTTTTGGCTCACGTGAAGATGGCCCGATCGAAAGCCATATTTTAATACATTGAATTCACTTCAATTTTGACAAAAAAATTTTGTGTTTACTATTTTAGAAACATTGAAATTAGTATGAAATTTCAGAATAGAAATATAATAGGAAAAATGTCACAAAGGGTTCACGTCTTTTGAGATAAAACTACATTTTTTTGCCTGCAAATAAGTTATTTTAGAATTCTCTTATGTTCATATTTCTTTAAGGAACTATATTTTGTGTACTTTATTATGCAAAATTTGCAAAAAATTACGAAAACTCACTTTAACTTTCAAAGTTACTTCCCTTTTTTTGTATCGTTCGCCACAAAACTTTGTGATCAATTATTTCGCAACAAATACTTGCTAAAAAATTATAAATATATAAATTGTATATCCCACTAAACACCATGGATAAGTTGAAAGTACCTCTTTTGAAAGACCAAAAAATTTTTATATATTAATGTGAAAACGCGTACGAATGTAGGGTTCGTCACGCACGATTTACACATATCCATATATGTATGTGTTTTTTCTTTTTTTTTAATTTATTAAAGTCGTGATAATTATTAAAATTTTTAATAAAAGCCAAAATACAAGCAAAATATACAAATAAAATTTAAAAATTTTAGTGAAAAAGTTTTTTTTTCATAATTTTTTTCATATTTATTCATAAAAGATATTTATGTACATATGTATGAATCATGTGGTTTCAAATTTTGTAGTTAAATTTGACAATTGAATGCAATTGAAAATTCTTAAAAAAATATAAATTTTCTTTTATTTTAAAGTTTTGAAGTGATATTTAAAATTATGTATGTATGGTACATACGAGGTATATAGAAAAACCCGGAGGCAATGCTTGACAAATACACAACCAAACGAAGAAAAAATCGATGGACAAATTTTTACAACATGATTGACGTAATGGCCCTGAAGGAAACCTGGGGACGTGTGTCCCCAAGTCACCACTTCTGTCTACTATTTTGGTGACTAATTTGCTTCATTGTCACTATAAGAAAACTTTAAAAAGGCTGAAATGAGTTAGTACCTTATTTTTAGTACCTATATTTTTCAAACGGCTGTTATGAATTAGCGCCTTTTAGTCTTTTATTTTTTTAAATAAACTCCAAAAGTTATTAAAATTTACATTTTCATTATTGACATCTACTTCAGAAAAGTACCCAAATTGTAGACTAGAATTACTAAAACGTACTAGTGAATCACTGGTTCCAATGTCTACATATGGTCCTAAAAGAACTACCTAGTCAATAGTACCAATGTCAGTAGTGGATTTTCAATGACACGCACATGTTAAATGTCTATAGTAAATAGCATTGTCTGGGGTATTATAATTCACTAGTACCGCTGACTGTGTCAATAGTAAGTCAGTACAGTTTCACTATTGACATTTCCTGCAGGGGGGTTTAACTTCATACATAATATATATGATAAAAATATGTCTGTGAAGAAGAAGGAAGGTGCCAGAAGAACATTTTTATCTCGACTTTCGGAGCAGCTTATTTACTTATTGCATTGAAAAAATGATGTAAAACCAAAAAAGTTACTGCAAATTTCTATAGTACATCGGGAACAGAAGCATTTTTAAATAAAACCATTCAGGTAGTGAGAATCAAAACAAGTTATTTAGAATACACACATTTAGGAAGCTAAAGATATTTTGAGTCAAGAAAGCGGCCCTGAGGTGTTGAAAAACACATCAAACTGCGCTATTTGTAAAGATATAGACAATGTAAAACGTAACACTAGATTCTTTTGTAAATTCTGTAAAAATCCTGTTTGCCTTCAGCATTCCAAGTGTGATTATAAATGCTTTAAAAATGTTACCCAGACTGTATATGATTTTATAAATAAGCCCCCCCCCCCCTTTTTAAAGATTCGACTGAATTTTGTTTTTTTTTCTTTAAAATTGTTTTTTTTAATTGTAATATTTTTTTGAGTATGAATAAAAAATTATAGTTTATTTCATTAGCATTCATGTACATATGTTTGGTTAACTTGCATCCAGTAGCAGTTATAGTTCATACAAAATACAGAAAGTCCCAGGCAGGCCCTGGGGTTCGTTTATTTAGAATCATTTTGGTGTTTGCTGAATGGTTAAAAAATATGTATTAGTTTTATTAACAACTGCTTCATGTTAAATAACTATCAAAACATGCTAAACGTTTTCGTATTATCCCAGATTTTATTTCATTTAACTTTCTAATATTATTAGAATTTATTTATCTTCAGAATTTTAAAATCAAAAACTTGAAAAAATTATTTCAAATTTATCTTTCTGAAATAGAATATAGATGAGAACATTAAATGTGAAACAAATGAATTCATTTATAAATTAATTATTTAAATTTTGCCAGATAAAACGAACATCAAAATGTATAAATTTTTAAATTTCATGTTTTTTTTCTGGACTCTTAAGATGTTGTAGAAGTAAACTTCGCCCGACTGACTGCTTGGAGGTTTTTTGTTTTGCTCTTTGTAAATTAAATAACAAATTTATATGTTGTCTATTTTGGTTTAGCACTAAAGGTTTTAAATATAGTTAATTTTTTTTAACTATTTACAACACGCTTTTTTTTATTGGATTCACTTGTAAATAAAAAATAAAAATTTTATCAAATCTTTCAAGGAATTTTCCTGCAATTTTCGAAAACTACAATTTACTTGAAACTTTGCATGCACTTTAGATAACCGCCGGAATGAAGTTATGAGTATTATGCAAAAACCTGCATGCAGGGCCATGTCCATGGAATGTTATTACGAATTTTTAGCTACTCAAGCTTTGGATAGATAATCTTATGAAATGTTGCACACACATTAAGTTCTCCAGACAATACATTTTAGTGATAACAAAAGTGGGCAGTTATACGCCCAACGTTTTTAGCCGTTCGCCATAGTTGTTCTCCATAAGTCCACACGGGTTTCAGTAGTGCCTTGTATAAAAATTAGCTTATTGTTTAAACTTAACTTGGATCACGGACCTAAAAGCCCATACATATATTTCGTTTTAATATTAAGATATTTCCGCTTTGCTTTGATGTGTTCTTTCCAAGTATAACCCCAAGTATTTAACACAATTAACAATAGGTATTTGCATTCCATTAAGTGCAATAGGCGGACAACTTTCTCTTTTCGAAGGGCAAATGTTATGTGGAAAGACTTTGAAGTGTTTATTTTAATTTTCCACTTTTGTAACCACTGCTGTAATTTATTTAATGCTCTTTGTAACCATATTGAAGCGTCAATAGGACATATCGCCGCACAGTGGCTGAAAATCGTTTTTCATTGGCCAAAATTCTGTAACTTTTGAACCGATCAAAATATTGAAGTAATTTTTATTTTATTGGATAGATATTTAGTTCAGCTTGACTCAGTTTGAATTACATTAAAATTAATTCAGGACTTTTTAAGGAATTCTAGGTCAAAGTTGAACTTTTGAATTTTTTTAACTTTTAGAGTGAAATATGGGTTTATTATTTTTTTATTTATTAAAAAATTGAATATTTGGAAATTAATAATAATTATAAATAATTTTTGTAATAATGGAATTTTTTTAATGTTACACTTAAAAAAATTTTTACACTAAAAAAAATAGCAAAATCAACTGGAGATTTTGCTATTATTACAGAAAAATTAAAATTATTTGCTGTCAAATTTGCAAATTTGTTTAGTCAAAGAATAGTTACACTTAAAAAAAACGTTAATAATATTATGTAAAAATATTGCTATTACTACAGAAAAATTTATTATTTTTTGCTGTCAAATTTGATAATTTTAAAAAACATTTTAAACATAAAAACTGCAATAAATTTTAATAGCATTTGTAACAATGGTAGGTTCGTTTATTATTATTTTTTACTAATACTATGTTTTTCGTACTTAAATAACAATGAAAGGCAATTATAATTATTATTCATTTGACTCAAATATTGATTGAAAATATTCCATATTTTGTTCTGTGCTATCTCTGTTCTTTACTAGTTTTTTGGCTTCTTCATCTAAATCCCGATGTTCCACTTTCCATTGATTTCGAATACTGGAGATAAACGGATCTGACGTTGCCAATAATATATTAAATAGATCTTCATTTGTTGTGTGCTCTCTATAAAATATGTAATCCTTGTTCTTTTTTTCCTGAGCCTCCTCTGATAGATCTCCAAGTGGCACTAAATGATATTTAATGACATCTTCTCCATGATAAAGAATTTTGTGAACTGTTGCAGACATATTTCTCCATGGGTAGTTGGTTCTATATATTTTTGCAGTTTCCTTAGCATAATCTCCAAATTTTCTAGAGTTAATTTCTTCATTGCACGCAAGTACTTCTAGGATTATTTTAAATCTGAAAATAAGGTTAAAATCCACTCCTGTTATTTCAGATGCTATTTCTGGATCTGAAAAGAATCTTCTTGCGCTATTGCCATCATTTGCATTACCTGACCCTTGTTTTGGCTGATCTCTAATCAATCCAAATTCGCGATATTCATCTTGAACATGTTTCTTTTTTGAACTTCTTAACTCTTTGTTGGTTTCGTTGTTTCTTATTGATCCTGAAGACCCGAAATCCAAATCATAATTGATTTTTAGTATGTGTTCCATAAGTCGTATTCTTGCATGTAGTGGTGATAATCCAAATTCATATGCATCGGTATTATCTAATGATTTTGTTGGGACTTGGTTTAATTGGGTTTATGTTGCTTGAATTTAAGTTTAATTTTAACGTAACTAAGAACATCTTCTTGGTTTTTGTTTTTAAAATACTCTTCGGCCAGTTCTTTATAACTGAAGCTCTCCATATTTTTCTGAATATTTTTATTTGCGTCTGTTATGTTTTTTCCGTACACTTAAAGGATTAACTTATTACTGCGTAATCCCTTATCGAATCCGCAGTTTTATACATTTTTAGATACATGTTATTCACACATTGATCTTTAATTTCATAACAGGTAGTGCTTAAATTGAACAAAACTGCACATGTTGTCCAGACCTTAATATCAGGTAAAACTGATTAGTATCTCGCCAATATTTGTTGTTGTTGTTGGATTGTTTTTTTTTCTTTAGTGGTTTAATGTCCCGATTATTGTTATAAAATTGTTTATGACTTTGGTTGACCCTAACATTTGATAACAGGTAAATTTAGAAAGAGATCATATGTTTACTGTAGAACCTATTGTGATAATTTTATGACTTATTTTTTGCTGATCAAAACAAAGCCATTAAACCCTTTCGCAGGTATTATATTTAATTTTTTTAGTTTTACGTAGTCTAAAGTAAAAAAACATAAACTTTTAGGCAACAAAGTGAAAATTTAATACACCATTGTATACGAGTACTTATAGGGCTGTTTAAATTATCGTTATTTGAATTTTTTTAGAGTAATTTCATTAAAATGAAAAAAGTGTTCTACCCACGGCTCGTCACGGGTGCAAGAGTATATATAGCGTTAAAGAGGACACTTTCACCTTTCTCCGCATGATATACGTTTCTTGTTCCCCTTTTTTCCCTAGAAGTTCTATTCCACTAAATTTTAAATTTGAGAAAAATATAGTAGTTTCATAAATATTCCGTAACGCCCCTAATATTAAACGCTAGAGCTGTGATCACTTACAACAACTAAAGACTATAATCCTACCAACATTATAAAAAAGACCGCAGGCCATTATCGATGATATCTTGCGAGTAGTAACCATTTATTTTTTATAAAAAACAAAAGAAAAACACCTTTTTCTGAAATTAGAAAAAACAGTTGAGTTTGACAGAATGCCACGTCCACAATTATCAATAGTTTAACCTAATTTTTTGGCTACCTTAATCTGGATACATTAGCTACAAAAAGGCGTAAAAATTTTAAAAATCGGTGACAAAAAAATTAGACTTTTGGCCAATGAAAAACGATTTTCAGCCACTGTGCGCCGATGCTATTAGCGCAGTATCATCTGCATAAGGCGCAACTGTAATATTTTGTGATTATGGCATGTCACAAGTATAAATTGTTTAAAGTGTTGGTCCTAGAACACTGTCCTGAGGAACTCCAGCTTTAATTGGTTTTATGTTCGAATATTCCTTGCTATTATTAACATAAAGAATCTATCTTTTTAATACGATTTAACAACAAGATAAAATTGTGTTGATAATAACGATTTTAGCTTGAACAATAGACCCGGGTGCCAAACTTTATCAAAAGCTTGTTGGCCATCTAAAAATACCGCAGAACAATAGTTTTTATTTTCAAAAGAATCACATACTACATTAATAATTCGATGGCACTGCTCTGGAGTACACCGTGTTTGCGAAAACCAAATTGATATTCGAGAATAATATTTTTTTTTTGTTCTATTTAAAAACAATCTTTCAAATATTTTTGAAAGAATAGTTAACAAACTTATTGGTCTGTAGGATGAGAGTTCATTTTCATTTTTGTTAGGCTTCAGAATCATAATGATTTCTGCACATTTCCACTGAGTCGGGAAATGGTGTAATCGTGATATACTATTGTATAATAGAGTTATAAATATAATGCTTTTTTTAGATAATAATTTGATTAATTTTGAGTAAATTTTATCATATCCTGGGGTAAAAAACTTGTTTTCAAATACTTTTACTTAAACGATTCTTATGATTTTTTTACACATATTGAGATTGTCTAACAATACGATTTATTGATAAGAAATATGGGCAGTGCCATGCCCACACAAAATGTAAATATAATTTTCAATTACTTGTACTAAAATGATTTTCCTAAAACTATTAAATTTATTAATCGAGATTGCCTCGATATCTTTTTTCAAAGATTTTAAAAAACTTTTATTTGTTGCATTTCATTGGTGCTAAAACCAAATCAGCAGTAGACATTAAACCATATTTTGAAATGTTTGAAACATCTTATCTTTGTAGTGTATGTGCAGTTATGCACATCACTGTAATAATATGTGTATGTCTGTACACTTATGGGCAACACTATATGTAACATAAAAGCTAAAAGAAAAATTGTTAATTAAAATTAAATAAACAGAAATATTTGTTAATGTTTAAAATTGCAATGTTTAAGTTTTGAAATTCAACAAATAATTTTATCGTGAGAATTTTGTCTATTTGAAAAAATTTTTTGTAGCTAGAATATCATTTGGATATTCAGCAATATTATATTGAATACAGACTATTAGAATATTTTACTATATAAGCCGCTATTTTTGTTCAATAAAACCAGAATTAATCTAAGAGCAAAACTAAATACTTGTTTTTATTTTGGTTCTCAAAAGGGCATTTTAATGCTCGGCTAATGCGGCAGAAGTGCTTAGAAATACTTAACCTTTTTTTTATTTATTTGATACTTTCATTTTTCCTAACACCACATCTTATATAAAAACTTTTAAAAAATCAATGAGAATTATAAAAATTACAATAGTATAAGCATAGTAGGCTTTGAAACTTATTCAAAAGTCGTAACAAACAAATTATTATATTCGATATTCAAACAAAAGTTTTTTAAAAATCCTTGAAAAAAGATATCGATTAACAAATTTAGTAATTACATAATTAATATTTTACTTTCCGTTTTGCCTTATTAAATACTTTCATTGTCACCCAAAGGGCATCTAATTGTATGAAGGTTGTAAAGAAAATAAAATAGATTCATATCGAATATAATAATTTGTTTGTTGCGATTTTTGAATAACTCACAACAATTACATTGAATCTGTACAAAAGCAATTTTTATTATTCTACCTTCGTGGTCTACAGTGGAACCCATTAGATCTTCCGTCATACGCCAGTCGTCGTGCTCTAATCAAACTTCCAACTCTTAAAAGCCGAAGGACTATGTTGAATGTGTCGTTTATATTAAATTTAATTAATGGTGATATTTGTTCTAATTTCCTGCTCGATAACATTTCATTTAATGTTCCTCATCGTCCATCTCGACACTTTAAATTGCTAGCAATTCCATTCTTCAGATCAAATTACACAAATGCTCATCCATTTAGAAGAATGTGCAGCCAATTTAATAAATTTTATAAAATTATAGATTTTTCTTTAAATGTAAATGTTATTAAACTTAAAATTATCGTCCTGTTAAATAATCAATAATTTTGTATTTTATTTGTATTTAATATTTGTAATTATATTGTTTAACTGTCTGTAAGGATATGATATCTATAGACAAAATAAATAAATAAATAAATAAATAAATAAATAAATAATTAAATAAATAAATAAATAAATAAAAAAATAAATAAATAAATAAATAATTAAATAAATAAATAAATAAATAAAAAAATAAATAAATAAATAAGTAAATAAATAAATAAATAAATAAATAAATAAATAAATAAAAAAATAAATAAATAAATAAATTAATTAATAAATAAATAAATAAATAAATAAATAAATAAATAAATAAATAAATAAATAAATAAATAAATAAATAAATAATTAAATAAATAAATAAATAAATAAATAAATAATTAAATAAATAAATAAATAAATACACTAAACAAATACACCCAAAATACACTCAAAGTACAATAAATACACTCAAAGTACAACAAATAAATAAATGAATTCAACAAATAAATGCTAAATAACGTCATAAGTCAAAAAAACTCGTTCTTCTTGAGTTTAAAGTTTTTAATTTACCCACAACTCAATGGAAAAATGAAAAAAAAGACGTATGGCACTCGGGGACCGCCGCGGCATAGCATTTTTTATCAACTTATGCAATTATAATTATTTATTTATTTTTTATTTATGCAGTATTTTCCTTTCTTTGATATTAATTCAAGTTACAATTTTTGTTTGTTTGTGTGTTTATTTTTTTTTGTCAACCACGATTGCTCATAAGTACACCATTTTGTGTTTTCCTACATATAAAAATCTGTTCTGTTTCGTTACGGAATTTCTTGATTCGGTCGCCGCGCTCAAAGCTCGCAATAAAAGCTATGCAATAGCTTAAAACTATTCTCCTCTCAAGAGCTGAGTAAACAAAATATTTATATGAATTTTTGCCGCAATATGAAGAACGATACGGAGAATAATTCTGCATTCTTACCTCAAAAACTACGTTTTTTGACTTATGACTTTGTTTGAGAAAATAAGCGATATAATTAATAATGTTAATTTTCTTCTAGTTTTGTATCTGCTTCAGGATTTGTTTCGGTCGCATTGGGGAAACATTTCATTCAAATATGTTTGATTATGTTTAACCAAAATATTTTTAACTCAGTACACAATTTGTTTTCTGGTCACACTACGGACATTTTTTGTCACTGTTTATTTGTCCAACAACTTTCATATAACGTTAAGTGCAAACATGAGAAAATATGTTTTCCCCAGGGATGCAAAATGAATTTTCAAATTGTACTAAGTTTTAAGAAAAAAGGTATTTTTTTCAGTCCGATTGTACTTTTTATTTTTTAAATATATTTTATTAAAACAATTAACTAAAACCGTACATAAAAATTCGTTTGTACATATATGTGTGTATAAAACTTAACAATTACCAAAAGGGTACATTGAAATTCATTTGTACTAAGTACTTGTACGAGTATATTGTGTAGACAAAGTTGACAATTAAATTTAATGATTAATTCGAAAAGGTACCCAAAAGACTATCAGTTGTTGAGATCTGAACATAAAATTATACTTTATGATATACTTCTTGCTAACAAACTCTTAGTCAAATCTAAATTGTAGCAGCACGAATTATATGACTTCAGCAAATCCTTTGTTTGGATTAGATAGAGACAGTCGAAACAAACCACCTGTTCCTCTCTTTTGTTTTTATTAAATTTTTAAATAAAAATATACTTTCCACATTTGCAGCGGAATGTGGGATGGATAATATTCGTCTAGTAATTTTTTAAATATCATCAAATATCGGTTAATTTATCATATCTGATACATTCGTCCAAAAGAAGACGCATTTCAACAGGTGTTCTACTTTTTTCCACAAATTAGAGGCTCGTTTGTCAAAATTTGTATATGTTAACATAAGGGTTGAGATGTCGTTTGTTATTGTAATGATGAACCTGTTGTAGAATCGCCACCATCTATATAATTCCGCCTTGGGTATAAAACAATTCACAACGAATGGTTAACATGGAGTTGCCATAATGGAATAATGACTTAAAATACTTTCGTGTAACGAAATAAAATTAAAAAATATATGAAATATAAAAAATATATGAAATAGTGCTAAATTAGGGTGCTATTGTACTTTTTACTTTCAAATAGTGCTAAAAAAAGTACAATTGTACCAACTTTTGCATCCCTGGTTTTCCCTGTAGTCACACTCAAATTAAGTTTTTCCGATACAAAACATTTGATCAAATATTTGATGAAATATTTGACAAAACATTCGACGAGGAAGAACAAGCACTATGCAAATTCTCTCATACTTCTCTCAAATTTATAGTCCGTGGATAATATTTCAAAAAGTTTTATTATCTAAACCACTGCACAGTGGCTCCAATTAAAAAAAATGTATTAATTGATCTTAAAGGCAGAATTAGCGGAGCGCATCCGTACCATACTGTATCAGCTGTTCGTCTATGTTATGGGAAAAGCAATACAAAAGCTTACCGAATTTAAATGTAGCGTAGTTGCAACGTACCAATCTGTATAAAATAGAAATTCCTAACGTTTTTACGTGACATTTGTAAGCCAGTGATAGGCTGTTTCTTTGGAACAAGTTAAGGGGGTATTTCCGTTTTTTTTTGGTACTTTTTGATAATAATATTTGTGTACTTTTGACAAAACAACTTAAAATAATGTATATTTGCATATATATGTACATACATATCGTCATATGAAATACAAAACGGCCTAACTATTTTTTTTATTTTCCAGAAGACACAAAAAGCTTAATAAAAAGCAAACTATTGTGATCAAAAAAACTATTTTTTCTAGGTAGTATCATTAATAAAATCGGAATTAAAGATACTATGCTGAAAAAGACAATATTTGTTATCGCAATAGTTTGCTAAGTTTTTTGTCTCTAGTGAAAATTTTGTTATAATGTAGATAGGCCCTTTTGGATTTGATAAGACGATATACATGTTTAGATGTATATAATAAACAAATACATACATATATTATATAAATGTGATGTACGTATATACATATAAAATAATTTAAATGGTATCAATTTTTTTTGCATGCACATATAAACACTAATTTGTTGTTTAAATTTTATATTATACTTTTATAACACAAATGTGAAATAATAAATAATTTTTATCTATATATAAATAGGCAAGTGAAAAAAGTTAAGAACAATTTTAACTGACTTAAACTCAACGTATTCGCTTGATTTATTTTTTGTTTGATAGATTGATTGTCAATAGGAGCAGTGCAGAATGTATTTTTTCTTCTACTTTTTTGTGTTTTTTTTGTCTCTCTTAATTTGCTAAAAAATTACAACAAAAAACTCAAAATTAACTAAATTAAATTTGGCTTGGCAACTCCGTAAACACTCAGAAGGAAAAATTTATTTTAGTTGTTCATTCTATTCTTATTTCCATCTTTGTATGTACTTAAACGATTATTGCTGAAACTAATAAAATTTGGATATTTAAATAACGAGTAAGTTTTATTAAAGTTAAATACATTATGGTACTGTATTATTTTTCTTTAGATGCTTAAAAATAATATATCTATATATAAATAGGCAAAGACAAATTTTTAGATCCCTTTTTCTCCAAATGGTAAACATTGTTGAGCTTTAGTGACCCGATTATATATTATTTAAATCGGTTCAGTAATATAGGAATAAGAGGCTCATAAAGTTGACACCACTACAAATGCTAAAAATACACACGTACAACACATTCACTTAACTAATTATTGGTTCAAGCAAAGCGATGAGAGTGTTTAAACCTACATACATATGTACATACATATATAAGTAATAAGATTTTTGTTTGTTTGTATACAACTTCATTTGGTTTATTGTTTTTTCCATGGGGAAGGGAATAAGTAATTAGGTAGTTTCTTCTGTTTAAAGGAATGCAACAAAAATAGATATAAATAGGTAAAGTAAGAAAACGAAAACAATTGCTTGATTATTGAGTTCTTGTTATAACTTTGATATTGTTTAAACTTTTCATTTGTTTTAATGAAGGTTTAATATAATAAATCCAGTTGTTCTAAGGAATATTTGGGTAAAGTTCCCTGATGATCTGCATTAGCAACCGTGAAAGGCGCATAGGAGCAAGCTATACCCCTCAATAATCAATTGCAATTTGTTTTTTTAACGAAATTGTTAATGTTTTACTGAATAAGTAAAATATTAATTTTGGGAAAAAGTGCGAATAAAAAATTTAAAATACTAAAATAGATATACGTTTAAATTGGCGGTCGAATTTCGACCACTGGGCGTACTCTAGTATACATACATAACACAAAATAAAGTTCTGATATCATTTAAATATCTTAGGTACTTTTTCTGCACAAGTCACCAATTGAAAATTTTTAATACCCATCACTGTGTTGTAAACAGCTGTTCCTTTTTCCTGGCAATAAAACAATCAATAGAAAACAAACGTACGTTTTTAAATGTTCTATAAGTGGACCAACGTGCTAATAGTACGGTACGGCACGGTACGGTACGGTACGGGTACAGCAACGCTCGGCTAACGGGGCCTTAATTCATGTAGTCGTGAAAAAATCAAAGTCAAGTTTTTGAAATAAAAGTAAAAAAATTGGTAAATTTTGACAAAAATGGAACTTGTTTGTTCGATGTTTTTCTCAAAATTTTTTCAAATGCAAAAAATTTTCTTTTTCATTATTTCAAAAGATTAGACATAAAAAAGACTACAGTAGAAATTTTAAGTCTATTAAAGCATGCACGCTATATCCAGCATCGGATGAATATTGAGAATTTTTTAATGAAATTCTAAATTAATCGCTTAAGAAAAAATAACGCCCATCGTCTTTTTAATTTTTTTCTTATACATTTTGTTAGATATATTTAATACAATTAATCCGCCGGCTCAAAAATGTGGCCAGGAGAGCAAATTTACTAAAAATAGTCAAATTTTCAGAAGCATTTTATTTACCTGGATGAAAATTGTACTAACTTTAAATTTTTAATATTTATTTCTTTATTATTTATAAACATAGTAATCCTTTTACTTTTAAAAAATGTCAACGATGTATTAAATGGAAATTGAACAATAAACGATGTATTCTTAATGTGATTATGCCGGAAATTAATATGATGTGATTCTATTTACAGTACATTGATTTTGTTCTACAACACTGTTGTTTCCTACTTTTTATTCTTACAAAAACTTTGCAAGAACTAAAAATTAAATTTGACAAAAAGAGAAAAATATTTTGCAGCTGGTGGTCACACTTTGTTCACATTGGGAGACATTTTTCTTTGAACCCAAATAATTTTGTTTCTAAAAATCAGCTTTTTTTCTGTTTGCCTCTCAAAAATATTTTATGGTCACACTACAGCAAAGAAATATTTCTCGTTTTTCGTCAAATGTTTCCCCAATGTGACCGTACTTTTAGCAACAATTTATCAAGATAAAATTTGACAAAAACAAAAAAAAGCAGACCAAAATCAATTCAAAACGACAAAATAAATAATAAAATTGAAAATTACTTCTTAAGTTTTGTGTTTAATGACACTTCTTCTTAATTTTTTTTTTTGGAGTTGTTAAGTTATTTGCCAGCAACTGATTTGTTTCAGCCAGATTTTTAGTAACTCATTGTTTTTGCTTATCTTAACAAACATTGTTTGTTTGTTTGTTTGTTTGCTTGATTGCTTCTTTTAACGGATGGCTGGTTGGTTGGTTGGTTGATTATTTTTTATATTTAAATATTTTTTTCTTTACTTATTTGCTTCGTTTTTTTTTTTGTTTTTTATCTTTCTTTCTTTAAGTTAAATAATCTTTCATAGATGATCAAGTTTTGTAACAATGTTGAATATATTGTTTTAAACTAAAAATCGTTGGCGGATTTTATCATAAATCAACGTTAATTAGTGTTAATTGGTGCAAGACAGTTACAAAAATGTTAAAATGAAAATTATTATCAAGTCTTTTTTAAAAGCTATTAAGGTTTGTTTAAAGCTTGAACACCGACCTTGAATGCTGCTGTTAATGCTTTCGCACATAGTTTTATTTTTTAATGGTAAATTTCTTTAAACAAGGAGGGACGGTGGTCGAAGGACTAACTAAAACAAAAGTGCGAATAAAAAATGCCTTGATACAAAAGATCTTGTAGTTTTATAAATAATAAAAAACTAAACCCCCCCCCCCCCCCAAAAAAAAAGATTATGCTGTAACTCTAGAGTTTTTTCCCGTAATTTTTCATTTCCTGTGAATGCTCCATGAAATAATAAAAATTCAATTTGCTAGTCATTAACAAAAATTGTATTATAAAGTTTGAAACACTTAAGCCCGAGATACACAGTCGTACGATTCATTCACTGGCAAATCTGACAGAATTCTTTCCCACTTTTAAGAATCGCATTGAATTTGCCACACTATCACACACAAAAAAGACGCAAACACATACATACTCGTACATGTGTATTTTTCATTCAAGTAATTTTAGATTTTATTGATCTTTTGCGCGTAAGTAGTTGCAGATTTATAGAATAAATAGTTTTAATTTAATTTTGCTTTCGTTGCAACTTAATTTCTTAGAAAGGTTCATCTCTGATCGCATCAATTCTATCATTTTATTGAAATTTTCATAATCATATAAAAGTCGGACAGACTTGTCAAAAAATATGTCCCACAAGTGCATTTTACGGCCACAGTATTATACTTTTTGAACACACACGACTTTTTTGGCAGATCGCACGATCAAGTGGGATAGTGTATCATGGCCTTTACTAAAACAATCCTTATGTTTTAATAATATGTGTTAATATGTTAATTTAAATTGGGTATTACCACAGGAACTTTATTTTTTTTTTAATTTTAGTTTTTAAATTCTTTAAATGTTATTTCCAACACGGAAAACGTGTATTTTTGTTATATGAGATCAAAGTAAACTTACAAAATATGGGTGAACATAAACAAAAACATAACAATTCAGTTAATAAAAACAAACATTAAATAATAATATAGAAAACATAATACAAATGTACTCGAGGTTTGAATTCCAAAACAAAAATATTAAACTCTTAAAATAAGAAAATACTTTAATAATATAATTAATATTTTTTTGGTTTAGGAAATAATTCTTTAAAACGCTTAAAGCGTTTATGGATGGAGTCATCAGAAAGCCTATTTCTAATTTTATTAACAAATTGCCCTGCTACCGAAAACGCCCGCTCACTTTCTACCGTTAAGTTGTCAATTATTTTGTTTTTTGTTATTTCCCGGGATCCCGCATGAAAAATCCCGGGAAAGCGGGAAATCTTTAGATTGAAATTCCCGGGAAATCCCGAGGCGGGAAAAAACTCTATGTAACTCAGACTTATTTCGTGATAATAAATCTTGGCTTAACATGATGCTGTTTACGATGACAGAAATGTGCGTCCCTAAGCGTTTACATCAAATCAACTAATATCTTTCCCTACACTCAATTGCAGCGATAGTTTGTGTAACTTGAAAATCTTAAGATATCCTTTAATCACGGCCCTGATGGAGTTCCAAGTTGTATTTTAAAACGATGCGCTGAATCATTCGCCAAACCGATAACTTTATTGTTTAACGTTACTTCAAAAAAAAACATGTTTATTTTCCCGTATTTTGTAAAGATTCGTACATTATACCTCTTTACAAATCTGGTAAAAAGTTCGATATTTCGAATTATACGAGGGCGGATTGATACTGAAGCTACCTAAGTAGGAAAAAAAATTTTTTTTTGTTTTCAAAAACCATTTATTTCTCAACATAGTCTCCTTTTAGCTTAGTAAAACGATATTGGAACTTTTTTATACCAACAGAATAAAAAGATTTTGGGAACCCCTCAAAAAACGTCAACAAATTTAAATCTAAACAACGATTTGAATTTTGGAAGATTGACTGATTAGGCCAAAGCTTTCAATCCTAGAGTTGGGGCTGCCAACGTACCACTTGGCCGGCTAAATACAGTTGAGTTTCAGCGACTAATTGTTATCAGGTTGACACCTACTTTCCAGAGACGCGTCGGTGTTAGTATGCATTCTAGATACTCAGCACTGTACGCCTTCTCACATTAGCTGCCATCAGACGGATGCCTGAATTACATTACCAGGGAGCACTTGGTCTCAAGGCTGATTCTTTCACTAGATTATATCGCCAATATAATTATTTGTCTGAACTTGTTGATTTTTCTTTGAATTCTAATATTATAAAGCATAAAATCATTGTTTTTCTTAATTCATAACACAACAATTTTTATTATAATTCTTGTAATTTAATATAATTTTAGTATCTTGTTATTAGTCTGTAAAGATTATATCCATTGACTAATTTTTATATAAATAAATAACAGAATCTTATCTTCTTATTCTTATTTGCTTCGTTCGTTTAATTCTATGACCAACCTCGTATAAATGCTTTTTAATATGGCAAGTTATAAAAATATATTCAAAACTACACAATCATTTAAAAACTTTATTTAGACAATTTTTTAAAGCACTTTTTTAATTCTCACACTTTTCATGAGTCATTTGCTAAAATTTATTAATAATAAACAAACTAAAAGCAAAAATTAAATGTAACTGGTTATTGTATATTTAGCAATATAAGACTCACAAAAACAAAAGAAACAACAATTAAAAAAGAAAATTATAAAAAAAATATTGAATAAAATTTGAATTTTGATTAAAAGGTCTTTTGCCTTTTCGAAACAGTCATCGTTTTTGTTTTTGTTTTTTTTTTTTGTGGAGAAAAAGCAAAATCATTTTATTCGTTCCAGTAACCTTTTCTTTAATAACAATTTATTAGCTAAGAAGTCAAATTATTTAAGCGACAAGTAATTTAAATGATTTCAGTTTAATGAACGGACGTCCAATGGGTTCATTTTGTGACAAACAAGTTCATTTTGCACGTGCATCATTGAGTCGATTAATTAATGTTTTTCAAGACTGGTTCTATTGTTAATGAACTTTATTATTCGAGTGTAGAACAGGAAAGCTTTCTGAAGGGTTGTTAAAAGCAAATGTAAATTAGCTGCACACAATGTTTTTATATATTGAGCGTTACCAACGATTATAAGCGGGGTTGTGGCGTGGCCACCTACGAGGGCGGATTGATATTGAAGCTACCTAGCGCTAGATGGCAGCACAAATACAAAAACTTTGTTTTTTTAGAAATTGCGATCTGTCAAAAGTCAGCTGTTAAAATTTCACCCAAATTCATTGATTAGTTTATTTGTTGTAGTCGTTTGAAGTCAGCTACTTTTGTTTCTTGAAAAATGGAAAAAAGTGAATTTCGTGCAGTGATTAAACACAATTATTTGAAAGGGAAAACGGCGAAAGAGACAAAAGAAAAGCTCGATAAACATTACGGTGTGTCTGCTCCGTCATATTACATGGTAAAATATTGGATTGCTGAATTTAAACGCGGCCGAACAAGCACTGCAACAATACCATCAACAGGACGGCCAAAAGAGGTGGTTACTGAAGAAAATATCAAGAAAATCCTCGATATCGTTATGAATGATCGCCGAGTCAAGTTACGTGAGATTGTTGAAATGGTGAACAATCATATGAATAAACGTGTGTTCAACATTTTGCATGAACATTTGCATATGAAAAAGCTATCGGGTGCCGCAAGATGGGTGCAGCGTTTGTTTGCTCATTGTCGAACAAAAACGAGTTCGACAGACAACTGAAGACAGACCACTTCACAGCGGTGTTTGGACATGATAAAGCGTAATCCTGTTGATTTTTGGGGTCGATTAATTAGTGTTGATGAAACCTGGGTCCACCACTACACACCTGAAACCAAAAATCAATCGAAACAATAAGTGGAAGCTGGTGGAAGTGCTCCGAAGAAGGCGAAGACAGTGAAATCGGCTGGCAAGTCTATGGCCACTGTATTTTGGGATGCACACGGAATATTGCTCATCGATTGTCTTGAAAAAGGATCCACAATCACCGGAAAGTATTATCGTGCATTATTGGATCAATTGATTGATGCAATCAAGATAAAACGATCACATTTAAAGAAGAAAAAAGTGCTCTTTCTTCAAGACAAAGCACCGGTTCACACAGCATTAGATACGATGCTAAAATTAAGTGAAATACACTTCGAATTCGTTGATCATCCACCTTATAGTCCAGATTTAGCTCCTAGTGACTTTTTCCTGTTTCCAAACTTGAAAAAATGGCCAACAGGAAAAAGATTCATCTCAAACAAAGAAGTGATTACCGAAACTTGTTGAAGAACCTTATTTATATTTGTTATTATTTATTGTTTATAAATTTAAAAATTTTATATAAATTTTAACTAAAAATATTTCGAAAACCTAAATATTTTAATTCTAGTTGTATTGAAAAAACAGTGGAAATTTACGAATTTCTTTTTTCGAATACCTCATCACATTTATCCAATTTAATTGTTCACCGTTTTCTTTGATATTTCACTTCTTTCTTGGTATAATTTCGGATTCGTATCTTGCGATCTACAATTTAACTAATTTTAATTTAATACAATTGAATGAAAAACGAAGAATGAAAAATTAATTCTTAATTAAATTTACTTTAATTTAACTTAATTGAATTGAATGAAGAATGGAGAATAAGGAATTTTAGTTTTTAATTTAATCGAATTTAATTTAAGGAATTCAAATTTCCTCCACTAACATCTAACGTTATCAATAGTGTCTTTTGCCATCATTCCTCTTCGGAAATATAAAAAAATTGTTCTGTGCAATTAAAATTTAAGAACATAAAAATTTATTATTTTTATTTTGTGCTCTTCGGTGTAAATTCTTATAACTTTGTAACAAATTCTAAGCTTGCTATCTTTATATTTTCCACAGAACATTTTGATATTTACTCGTATATTGAAAAAAGACTTGTTAATGAAAAAAATTATGTAGTAGAAAAAGTTTTCAAAAACTTTTGCTTGTTAAGGTTTTTTAGCTACGAGTAGTCTGTATGCATGCATTTCATTGGTTCTAATGCCAAATCATCAGTAGACCTTAAACCATATTTTTGAACTGTTTCAAACCTCTTATCTAAAGCTAAGTTAGACGATATATTGAATTAGCATATTTATGCTGAAAATTTTGTTACAAGTGATTGCATATCGTGTAAACGCAAAATTTGTTCAGCATACGTATGTTTAACAGCATTTGCTAACACTTTGTTAACAATACCAACAAACGTATGTTGGTAATTTCAGCATATCGTGTAAACAGCATATTATTAGTGCTTAACAAATTTCCTCCGTATGCTGACATATATGTTACCGAATTCGTATGCATATACGCCTCATGCCTAAGCCCAATCTTTGGGAAAATTAATATGTTTAATATAATTTAAAAGTCGATGAAACAATAAAAAATGGAAGAAGTCACCCCAATTGAAAAAAACGCAAAATTCCACAAAAACTTGCAAAATTCAGAAAAATTTGTAAAATCTTCTAAAACGAGATAGAAATACGAAGAATGTGAAAAACTCGCAAATAGCTACAAAAATAGCGAAAATTCGCGATAACTTCTAATCATTGGGAAGATTAAAATGTTTAATATCATTTAAAAGTCCATGAAACAATAAAAAATATAAAAAGTAACCCACAATGCAAAAAACGCGAAATTTCGCAAAAAGTTGAAAATTTTTTAAAAAGCCAGAGAAATTTGTAGCCATGTAGCAGTGTAGCCTGCTTTCGTGAATGTGTTTATATCTCAATTTATCTCGATTTTGTACTTGGTAAGTTTTTGCAATAGCTAGGTGATATTTCCTCCGGCGACATCATTTATGTTTATTTTGATTTTTTATTTATATTAATAAATTTTATTGCAAAAATTATACGTATATATACAAAGTTGAATTATAATTGAAAATTGTTGTCAAACTCATTAATTTCACTAACAAATGTTTATACGACTCAGCATATGTAGCACCAAATACAATTCAACATATCGTATAAGCACAAAAATCGTATGCTAACTCTTATGTTGACATTTCATTTGCTTGCATATGCTGACATAAAAAAATTTGCTACTTTCAACATATCATGTAGACGCCAAACATATTGAATAAGCCGATAGAGGCATTTGTTATTATTTTCAAGCATATGAGTGTTAGCATACATACTGACCATCCAATGCGTTTTCGCTTCGCTAAGTGGGCCTGCGATCGACTTACAGAAGATGCCGATTTTGCCAAAAAAAAAAAAAACATATTTTCAGATGAAGCTCATTTTGATCCTGGCGGGTATGTAAACAAGCAAAATTGTCGCATTTGGGGCACAGAAAACCCGCACGCATACATTGAAAAGCCGACGCACCCAAAACGAATCACTGTTTGGTGCGGATTTTGGTCCAGAGGCATAATTGGGCCATTTTTCTTCAAAAATGAGCAAGGATACAGTCAATGGCGATCGTTATCGGCCCCTGTTGGACGAATTTTTGTTCATAAAAATTGAAGAGGAGGATATTGGCAACATTTGGTTTCAACAGGACGGCGCTACGTGCCACACAGTCGAAGCTACACTCGATGTTTTGCGCCCTGTTTTTGAAGATCGCATTATCAGCCGCAGAGCTGATGTTGTTTGGCCACCTCGGAGCTGCGATTTGACACCGTTGGACTATTATTTGTGGGGTGCCGTCAAAGATAAGTGTTACGCCGACAAGCCAGAGACAATTGACGCTTTAAAGGACAATATTCGTGAAGCCATTGGTGAAATACAGCTGCACACAATCGATAATGTGCTTAAAAATTGGACCGATCGTGTAGGCTACTGCATGGCCAGCCGAGGCAGCCATTTGAATGAAATTATTTTTCATTATTAACCGGAAAGATTGTACTTTCAAATAAAAAAAGAAATTTGAGAAAATATTCAGTAGTTTTTTTTATAGCATTTTCAAAAAAAAATTATCTGGCGGACAAAACAAAAACTTTTAAAAAACCAATCAAAATTTCAAAAATTACAAAAGTATAAATAAGCATAATAGGCTTTGAAACTTATTCAAAAATCCCAACAAACAAATTATATTATTCGATATGAATCTATTTCATTTTCTTTACAACCTTTATACAATTAGATGCCTTTTGGGTGACAATAAAAGTATTCAATAAGGCAAAACGGAAAGTAAAATATTAATTAAGTATTGGCTATTTTTTTATATTTTTTTTATTTTTTTTTAATTGATAAAATTCCATTAAATTTTTATTTGCTTTTTCTTAATTTTCTTGTATTATTCGAAAAAAAAAATAAAGTTTTCGCTTAACATTTCTTTACAAAAATTTCCTAATAATTTGTTGGTTGTTCTGCCTCGTTGCAGGTCACAAGAAGCAATAAATTCAAGGAATTGAGACATTTCATTTGTCAAAATTTTCATTCTTGACTGATTTGTTGTTAATTTGTTAACATCAAAATGACATTGGTAACTTAAAACTCGAGTGCTGAGTGACTGAACTAACAAACTTTTAATAAAAGTAATAATAATGAAATCATAACAATTTGTTTCAACGAAAAAAAAAACTTTTAATGTTTTTGTTGTTATAGTTTAGCTCTAGTTTTTTTTATAAATATTTTTTTTGTAATTTTAAGGTATAATAATGCAATAATTGTGATGTCAAGGTTTAAAATACTTTGTTGTTTTATTATGTTTTTTTTTGTTGTTTAATATGAAAAAATGAAAAACTTAAGAGTGCAAGAAAACGAAAAACTTCGGTTCAGCGGAAATTCAAAGTTTATTTAGTAGCAACAAAATAAACGAAAAAAGTGTCATAGAAGCTGATGTGCTCGTACTTATAAAACATTTCTACATACATACATACAATATTAAAATGCTCTCTTAAACATAAACTGGCACATGCACTCACATATACGCAAACATACACTTATGCACTCTTATGATTTTAATTACAACAAGGTGATCTAGAAGTACTGGCAAGAAACCTTAAGTATGTATGTGGCTTAAGTCTTTTGTTTTAGTTTTATTTGTTTCATTGTTGTTTTCTTTGTAGGTTTGAAGCCATCATCAGTCAAGTAGCTACAATTGAATATACTCGTATATACATATGTACATATATAATAATAATTAAATAAATTTGAAAAACAAAAAATACTACGATACTAATGTTGCAAAATTCATGCAACACACACACACACACATATATATACACATACATAAATACATACATACATCCATATATAATATATGCTGCTACTTACAAGCATATATTTATTACTTAATTATCGTTTTTTTTCGATTTTCATTGAAAAGAAGCAATCGAAATTGCTTAGACATGCAACCAATTGATTAAATCATTTTATGTGCTACAACTGATAATTAAAATTTGTTGAAAATCCTCCACTTTATGCAATATGTGATCATTGATTTAATTTATGGGGCTGTTCACATAGTACGCAAATCATTTGGAGGCTGGGTGGCGGTTGCGAATTTCTTACGTTATTAATAATTTATAATAAAAACTTTTTAAGCAAGTTAAGAGGGCTGGGAGGAGCGCTGGATGGTCAAAATCGGATAACAAAAAAAATTCAACAGTTTTTTTTTAATATTCTCTCGTCCCCAAATATTGCTTTGCATAAAGTTTCTAATCATTTGCAAGTTGTCAAGACTTTTTACGATAAATGCGGTATAAAAATTAACACATCAAAGAGTGAAGCGATTTCTATCCGAAACGCTTCTGGGAAATGCAGAGTTTTTGAGTTTTTGCTTCGTCTTTATCTTGTTGGGGTAGTGATTCCAATAAGAAACCAAATTAAATACCTTGGAATTAATTTTAGTAATCTTTTGAAATTTAATAAACATGCCGCCGTATCGCACTTGGGAAAGCATATAAAATAATGGGAATTTTTACAAGAGTTTTTAAAAATAAAAGTTTACCAATGAAAACAAAACTTCTTTTGTATAAAAAAAGTACTAGACCAGTCTTTTTATATGCTTTTCCTATTTGGTTTAGCATTTCTTCTCCTACTATATTAAAGGAATTTGAGATATTTGAGGGAAAATTTTTGAGATGTTGTATCGGAAAATACTATCAATCATGAAATAAAAGATATTCAAATGTCTTTCTTTATTCAAAATCAAAAGTCATTCCCGTCGGTTTATGTGTTTGTGAAATGATAAAAATATTTGTGCTTAGGATTTTGGACGACTCTCAAAGTCTTTTCAATTGGTCAAACGTAAATTACAACTTATCGGCTATGGGTTATATTAGAAAACATCCCCCATCTTTTAATATAAATACGAGGGCGGATTGATATTGAAGCTACCTAGCGCTAGATGGCATCACAAACACAAAAACTTTCTTTTAGAAATTGCGATCTGTCAAACGTCAGCTGTTGAAATTTCACCCAAATTCGTTGTTAAGTTTATTTGTTGTAGTCGTTTGAAGTCAGCAACTTTTGTGTTTCTTGAAAAATGGAAAAAAGTGAATTTCGTGCAGTGAAAAGAAAATAAAAAAAAGAAAAGCTCGCTAAACATTACGGTGAGTCTGCTCCGTCAGATTACATGGTAAAAAATTGGATTGCTGAATTTAAACGCGGCCGCACAAGCACTGCAACAATACCATCAACAGGAAGGCCAAAAGAGGTGGTTACTGAAGAAAATATCAAGAAAATCCTCGATATCGTTATGAATGATCGGAGAGTCAAGTTACGTGAGATTGTTGAAATGGTGAACAATCATATGAACGTGTGTTCAACATTTTCCATGAACATTTGCATATGAAAAAGCTATCGGGTGCCGCAAGATGGGTGCCGCGTTTGTTCAGTGTCGAACAAAAACGAGTTCGACAGACCACTTCACAGCGGTGTTTGGACATGATAAAGCGTAATCCTGTTGATTTTTGGCGTCGATTAATAACTGTTGATGAAACGTGGGTCCACCACAACACAAATGAAACCAAAAATCAATCGAAACAATAAGTGGAAGCTGGATAAAGTACTCCGAAGAAGGCGAAGATAGTGAAATCGGCTGGCAAGTCTATGGCCACTGTATTTTGGGATGCACACGGAATATTGTTCATCGATTGTCTTGAAAAAGGATCCACAATCACCGGAAAGTATTATCGTGCATTATTGGATCAATTGATTGATGCAATCAAGAAAAAACGACCACATTTAAAGAAAAAAAAAGTGCTCTTTCTTCAAGACAACGCACCGGTTCACACAGCATTAGATACGATGCTAGAATCACGTGAAATACACTTCGAATTGGTTGATCATCCACCTCATAGTCCAGATTTAGCTCCTAGTGACTTTTTCCTGTTTCCAAACTTGAAAAATGGCTCGCAGGAAAAAGATTCATCTCAAACGAAGAAGTGAAGAACCGAAACTAACGCGTATTTTTTTGAGGGTTTCCCAAAATCGTATTATTCAGATGGTATAAAAAAGTTGGAATATCGTCTTACTAAATGTATTGAGCTAAAAGGAGACTGTGTTGAGAAATAAATGGTTTTTGGAAAAAATGTTTTTTTCCTACTTAGATAGCTTGAATATCAATCCGCCCTCGTATATGTATGTATATAGTCTAATATTCCTTAAAAAAAAGTTGGATAAATTTAAAAATTTTGGTTGGTGGTCTGTTTCTGGGACTTGTCCCCATATTTATATAAAAAATATATTTAGCACTTGCCAACTAAAAAGAATACAAAATTTTGTTCTAAATATTCAATTTTTTTTTTGAAGAATGACATTAACCCTTGTAGTACCAGTAAACTTCAAACTTTCATGGCAAATTTATTTCCTTTCAAACTCTAATTATATGACTTTACAATCCATTTTTAATTTCCTGAACTTTTGTTTTCATTTGTATAAAATGAAATTTATGGATCTCTGCCAGTTCATCACATGATGAAAGTTTAATGACATGATTCTAGAAACATTTACCAATTATTGCTGCATTACGATCATAGTGCTCGTTGAATTTTCTTTGTACGTATTCTGATTGCCGTTTTTGCCTAATTTTTTATTCTTAATATTCAGGATACATTAGTGGTTGGCATGTCCTTGCACAGAACTTTCTTACACTTAAAAGAATTCTTCATTGTGGTGTCACAAGACAGCGTAACAAATATTATCAACATTTCTAATTTGATTTCTCTGGTTTAGTCGATTCACTTTGCGTGTACAACGCACTACACGGTGCCATACTACGAATACACGGACGACGTGTGAACATTCATTTTTGTACAGCGAACTATCTGCAACAAGTTTTCTTAAACATTTGTGGAAAGTACTTTTTTTGTTACCCGCTATAAAATGTTTATTTACGACAGTAATATAATTAATAATTAGGTCCGTTTGTTTACTTTGACAGTAAACTGAAGAAACTGAAAAATTAGTAAAATTTAGGGGAAATAGCTGATTGCAAATAAATGTAGTGTTGAAATGTATTAACAATTTTGACTCTACTCAACTCTTTTGCTTGTTGCTACTCGCTGCAATATTTATTATAACACAAACATTTTAAGAAAATAAGAAAATATAAACAAATTATTTTCTGTAATCTTTTCCATAAGTTTATTTTTATTTTAATTGATTTCACTAATTTTGTGTTGCATTAAATTTATTCAAAAGTATTTGATTATCTATTTTTGCTATTGACTATCTTAAAAAACAAATGCAGTACTCAATAACCATATACTCAGCACTTTCACAACTCCAAAGAATTAAAATAGCTCAAAGAAAGTAAGTAAACGGTTTCGACAACATTTATTTCCTATTAAAAGGCAAATATGTACTTGTTTAAGCTACCCGTAGACGACATTTATTTTACGTCTGACTTGTCAACTTTGTGACTCATATGTAAATGAGCATGTCTGTCAAAATTATTATTTTACAGAAAATTTGTCGTATTAGCTTACAAACGTTCATGTAAAATTACGTCTGACACACTGATCATGTTTATTTGCAGCAGCTAATCTGAGTGCAAATTTTATTAGAATTTTTTTTTAAAAGTGTTTTATTTTGTGAAATGTATTTAACAAATTAATAAAATTATTATTTAAATTTTATTTCACAATAATAAAAAAAAAACCTGATTGTCAGATTAAAATAGAATACGCTCTAATTGCAATTTTGCCAGATGACTTTACACATGTGTTTTACAGAACGAATGTTTTCAAGGTACACACGACATGTACGTATTTTATAGTGTGAAATTTTACAAGTCTGACGTAAAAAACATGTCTTCTACGGGTACCCCTAACAAACAAATACTCACTCACAATATTATTACAGTAACGGACTGTACGTTATTCAAGAAGTAATCCGTTCAGTCATTTTTTAAAAGTATAAACTTTTAAAATTGTAAGCAATTTTATTTTTAACTGATTCTAACATTCATTAATACGGATTTTCGGTTACATTCAATATTGTCCGTTGTTTTCAAGTGCTGTTTTTTTTTGCTTACTTTATTTGATTTGTTTGAGATTTCGTCTCCTACACAAACAAAGGAAAAGTCTTTTATTTTTATGGGCAATTAATTAATAAGTCAATTAATTTTTTAACATTAAAAATTAAATGTACTTTTGGTTCAATTTAAATGAAAAATGACTAGACCGGTTTTTAAGTGAACTTTCATTTGTTTTAAATTACAATTTCAGTTAATTTTACGTACAGAATATTTTGAGTGTAATTTTAAAATAATTGTTCACTTTTTTTTATTATTTTATTGTTTCAATTATTCTTTTTTTTTAAATAATTTTTTCACAAATTGTATAAACTGGCCTTATCACTAAACAAAAGATGAATGTGTTGACAGAGAGTGTTAAAGTCACCTCGTAAGCTTTGAACCGTTAAAGCGTGGACACTATATATGAAATTGTCAATGGACAAACTACTTTCATCGTGTCCACTAAATTTTCAATGCGCCATCCAGATATGATGGACGAAATTTTATCTGGCGTCCAGTTGACGGAAATATTTGTTTTTAGAAAATGAAAACAAAATTGTGAGTGAGAATTAATTTTGAAAAGAACAATAAAATACGGAAATTTGTTTTTGTTTTCAATATAAATTCTCATACAAAATTTTGTTTTCATTTTCCAAAAACAGGCAGTAAGAAAATAATTTTCTTTGTTTACCTTTTGAATCATGTACGAGTATGTACATATGTATATATTTTTTGTTTTACAAAATTTTACTACCAACATTTTGTGCAGTAAAATTTTGTAAATACTCAGCCATGAACTGTCACTTTACGCTTTCATGTTCTCATTCACTATATTTTGTTGTGTAAACGAATGCAATTGAGTTAAATGCAGTAAAGTTCAACAAAAAATTTTTAAAAACTTTTAGATACTCGAACGCACCTATTGTAATAGTAACACGTAATTTTAAATATTTATTGTGGCAAATTAGTGTTGTATTAAGGAAAATCTCAGTTAACAAAAAATATGATTTGTTCGGTTATAAGTCAAGTTCGTTGCTTAAATCTTTTGTTTGGCCAAATGAATTTGGAATTGTTGGCCAACAGGTTTTTGTGTTAAATCTTTTGTTTGTTTACTCGGCACTACTAAAACTCGTACAATGACTTTTTAATTCAATAAATTCCTGCACATTTCCGTTTTAAGGGAGAATTTTTTTTTGTAATTGAAAAAAATTTATTTTCTTTTTTTGTAATTAAATATTTTTGAAAATGAATTGTATTAATTGAATTAGGAATTTGCATTTGTGTGTCATGTATAGAAATGAGCGAAATGTTTTTTTTTTTGCTTACAGTGGTTTTCAATTTCAGAATACAACGCAATAATTTACAAAGAAAATTACTTTTTAAATTTCATGATTTTTTTTTTGTTTGCATAAATTAAAAAGGTTATTGTTTTAAAATGGCAGAGAACAGGGATGCAAAATGAAATTTTCAAATTGTACTAAGTTTTAAGAAAAAGTGTATTTTTTTCAGTCCGATTGTGCTCTTTATTTTTTAAATATTTTTTATTAAAACAATTAACTAAAAACGTACATAAAAATTCGTTTGTACATATATGTGTGTAAAAAACTTAACAATTACCAAGAGGGTACATTGGAATTCATTTGTACTAAGTACTTATATATTATGTAGGCAAAGTTCACAATTAAACTTAAGGCTTAATTCCAAAAGCAACACAAAAGACTATCAGTTGTTGAGATCTGAACATAAAATTATACTTTATGATATACTTCTTGCTAACAAACTCTTAGTCATTTCTAAATTGTAGCAGCACGAATTAGATGACTTCAGCAAATCCTTTTTTTGGATTAGATTAGAGCAGTCGAAACAAACAACCTGTTCCTCTCCTTTGTTTTTATTAAATTTTGAAATAAAAATATCCTTTCCACATTTGCAGCGAAATGTGGGATGGATAATATTCGTCTAGTAATTTTTTAAATATCATCAAATATCGGTTAATTTATCATATCTGATACATTCGTCCAAAAGAAGACGCATTTCAACAGGTGTTCTACTTTTTTCCACAAATTAGAGGCTCGTTTGTCAAAATTTGTATACATATGTTAACATAGGGGTTGAGATGTCGGTTGTTATTGTAATGATGAACCTGTTGTAGAATCGCCACCATCTATATAATTCCGCCTTGGGTATAAAACAATTCACAACAAATGGTTAACATGGACTTGCCATAATGGAATAATGACTTAAAATACTTTCGTGTAACGAAATAAAATTAAAAAATATATGAAATATAAAAAATATATGAAATAGTGCTAAATTAGGCATGGGGGTGCTGTTGTACTTTTTACTTTCAAGTAGTGCTAAAAAAAGTACAATTGTACCAAATTTTGCATCCCTGGCAGAGAATATTTAAATAAAATAACACGATTTCTTTTGAGTGTGTTACTAAAACGCACACATACATACAACGTTTCAGATGAGGCAGCCATATTAAGGCCACTCACCGAATGTGATTAAACGTTTAAGAAAACAATCTTAAATAAAACTGTGCGGCAAAATGCTTTCAGAAATTTATTAAATTTAATTAAATGAAACTATAAAAATCCTTAAAATATCAATATGAATGCACTGCAGCACAACTGTGAGTAGCCCAACAATATTATTCTGAATGCTTTGTAGTGATTTAAATTTGAACACAATTATTGATTATGTTGAATAATTAGCAAGCGGCAAAAAATAAAAACAATTTATTGCTAAAATGCTATTAAGTATAAAGCGAAACAATAAATGACGGAAGGTAAAATGTATGAATTGGCTTTGGGGTCAGTTGTTTTTTGTTTTCTTTCTTTCTGGATTCAAAACAACAATTTGCTCATAAATTTATTTTTCGGATCAATATCATATCGGATGGCAATAAACAATATTTAAAGTCGAGCCATTTGTGAAACATTAATTAGTAAAAAAGTTCAATTGCCAGTACTTGAACTTTCAGAGCTTCTGTTTTTTTAAATTTAAATAAAAAAAAACAAAAATAACATAAATAACAATTTAAATGATTACAAGCAATTCGAGGAACTTAAAATATGTACGTCGGGAGCTAATGAACTTTTAAAAGATGTTAATGCATTTCCCCTGTCCCGCTGTCTGTGGATGTGTTAACAAATCTAGTGACAGTTGTTTTTCCCCATTTTTGCTATAACGATTCTTATAGAATTTTCCATGCTGCACTCTCCGTGACAATGCAACAATGAGAATAAAAAAGTGGGCTTTGTCACGCCCACTTAAAGTTACTATACCTTTTAGAACAACTTCTATCAAAACGATTTTTATAATAGTTTTGACGCACATTAAATTCCCGCGACAATACAGCATTACGATTAAATAAATGGGCAGTGTCACGCCTCTGCAAAGTAAATATTAATTTTAGTTTATACGGGTGTCCGCCGGGGAGGTATACTACTTTGTTTTGCTGCCATTTTGGTAAACATTAGTCTTGACATTTCATATTTGGCAGTCGTGAAGTAGACACGTGGCAAATTTATTCGATAAATCAACGTGTTTTCATCGTTAAAACATTTTACCAAAATCAATCATCGATTACTGTGACGATGAGAAAGTTACGTGAAGTTTTTGGGAGAAACAAAATGCCAACAAAACGCACTATTTATCGTGTAGTGAATGATTTCGAAGAAAGAGGGCCTGCAGGTGATAGGCCCAAGCATGGACCACAACGTACTGCAAGATCGGCTGAAAACATTATTGCTGCTCAAGAAAGTGCTCAGGAGCTTGGACTGCAAACAACAACTTTGGCCACAATTTTGCACAAGGATTTGCATTTATTTCCATTTAAGATTCAGTTGACACAAGAGCTTCTTCCACAAGATCATTTACGCCGCCGTACATACTCCAATAGGATGTTACAGCTCGCCCATGACAACCCCCATTTTCATGAAAAAATCATAATGAGTGACGAGACACATTTTCATTTGAATGGATGTGTGAATAAACAGAATAGCCGGTTCTGGGCAATGAAAAACCCTCAAATTATTCATCAGTCAACTTTGCATCCATTAAATGTGACAGTATGGTGTGCAATTTGGTCGGGAGGAATCATTGGACCTGACTTCTTTGAAAATAAAAACGGCGTAACGGTAACTGTGAATGGGGAGCGATATCGTAATATGATTGAAAATATTTTAACGCAACAACTGCATACTTTGGGCTTGATTAACATGTGGTATCAATAAGACGGTTCCACATCGCATACAGCCAGGATTACAATGGAATTACTGCGAGACCTCTTTCCACAACAAGTTATTTCAAGAAAGTGTGATGTTGATTGGCCTCCACGGCCGCCTGATTTGACTGCTCCCGACTTCTTTTTGTGTGGGGATATCTGAAAAGCAAGTTTTATGCCAACAAACCAGAAACGCTTGAGGAACTCAAACAAAATGTAATGAAAAATGTGCTCAAAAGAGCTCGCATTTGTGAGGCTAAAAGAAGCGGACATTTATCTGATATTGTATTCCATACATAATTGCCGACATTAAATAAAATATTTATCAATATAAGATCTATTCTCTTTCATTTAATCAAAAATTATAAACATACAAAGTAGTATAGCTTCCCGGCGGACATCCTGTACAAATTCGCGCCCATCTGCCACGTAAATGAACATCATTTGAACACACTTTTAGAAGGGACTACCTTGATTAATATTCAATATTTTTCAGTGATTAGTGCTAAACCAAAAACCACAATATTACTCGTACAAACAAAATATCTGTCTTTTTTTTCATTGGAGTTTAAAATATCAATTACAAAATTTTGCCATTTACATTGTTTGAGGCAAAACAATAGAAACAAAAAATTTTAATTATTTGAAGACAAAAAAAATGCTGTTAAAAAAACCAAAATGAGTGGTTAAAATGCCTAGAAATATTAAAAGTTAATGAACTAAAAAAAAGCCAAATAAAAGAAGAATTAAAAGCCTCAAATCTAATATTAAGCTAATTTTGCTGTCATCATCATTATTTTTTATTCGTTTAAATTTGTTTGTTTTTTTTTTTCTTTTTCTTTTTTTTAATACAAAAATGCAGAATTATTGTTTTTTCAATAGTTTTTTTTTTAATGCAGCTAAGAAATATTTTAATGAAAAAAAATTTTAAAAACACACTCAATAATAAAAGTGTTGAAATCTGTGGTTTTTTTATTTACGCTCTATGATTTTCTATTTCAGAATTCGGCGAACAACAAATTACACATGGTTTTTTTGTTTTCAATAAATAAATGTTTAAGTTTAATTATTATTGAACAAAATCGACAAAGAAAAATTAATGAAATGATTAACATTTAATGCAAACAATACGTGCCAGTGGCCGGTCTAATTTTAAAACAAACATATCGACCCCTATTTACGATTATTAGCGATTAAGCGACAATTTATGGAAATTCTGTTTTTATGTTTTTTCTTTTTTTTTTTTTGCAAATAGTTTATAAGGTCTACTTACTACTCCACAACTTAAGAGAGTGCGATTTGCAAGTCCAGGCCCATCAACATTATAAACATAATACGAATATTTTTTTTTATTATTTTTTTTTGTATTTGATAGGATAGTATTAGAGTTTGCTCCCGGGAATTCTTGCCTCGGTATTTCCCGGGAATTTCAATCTAAAGATTTCCCGCTTTCCCGGGATTTTTCATGCGGGATCCCGGGAAATAACAAAAAAAAATAATTGACAACTTAACGGTAGCAGGGCAATTTGTTAATAAAATTAGAAATAGGCTTTCTGATGACTCCATCCATAAACGCTTTAAGCGTTATAAAGAATTATTTCCTAAACCAAAAAAAAATATTAATTATATTATTAAATAATTTTCTTATTTTAAGAATTTAATATTTTTGTTTTGAAATTCAAACCTCCAGCACTTTGTATTATTTTTTCTATATTATTTTATGTTTGTTTTTATTAACTGAATTGTTATGTTTTTGTTTATGTTCACCCATATTTTGTAAGTTTACTTTGATCTCATATAACAAAAATATACGTTTTCCGTGTTGGAAATAACATTTAAAGAATTTAAAAACTAAAATTAAAAAAAAATAAAGTTCCTGTGGTAATACCCAATTTAAATTAACATATTAACACATATTATTAAAACATAAGGATTGTTTTAGTAAAGGACGTGCTACACTATCTTACTTGATCGTGCGATCTGCCAAAAAAAGTCGTGGTTGTTCAAAAAGTATAACAGTGTGGCCATAAAATGCACTTGTGAGGCAGATTTTTTTGACAAGTCTGTCCGACTTTTGCATATAATTATGAAAATTTCTATAAAATGATAGATTTCTTGAGATCAGAGATGCATCTTTTTAAGAAATTAAGTTGAAACGACAGCAAAATTAAATTAAAATTATTTATTCTATAAATCTGCAACTATTTAGGCCAAAAAAAAAATCAATAAAATCTAAAATTACTTGAATGAAAAATACACATGTACGAATATGTATGTGTTTGAGTCTTTTTGTGTGTGTCATAGTGTGGCAAATTCAATGGGATTCTTAAAAGTGGGAAAGAATTCTGTCGGATTTGCCAGTGAATGAATCGTACGACTGTGTATCACGGGCTTAAGTGTTTCAAACTTTCTAATACAGTAGAAACTCGATTCTTGCACGTAATGAAAACCGGGCTCGGTGCAAGTTTCGAGGTTGTCGCAAGTACCGAGTATGAATTTCCCATTCAAAATAAAAGGCACATACATCTGTTTAGAATCTAAGTTTAATATTTCAATTCAAAACACTTAATTTCAACGCATTCGTATAACAGTAGATACATATTTTATGTGGAATTAAAGAAATTTAAAATTTTTGTTTGTTTTGTACAAAGTCGCTTGTTCAGTACTACACTGCTTCTTAGTCTCTGGAGCATCATAATATCGACTAATGAAGCATTGTTTTGCTCCACCCATTCTAAGTAAATGTCTCCTCCGATGTAACTTGCTTCGTATTAAGTACCACATCACCGGTTTCTTCACCATCAGCAAGGTCATCATCGGTACACTGCTCTTCATTTTGTGCGGTGAGCGCCAAATTAGGTTCGACAATCCATTGCTCAATTTCAGAATGTGATATTTGCTGCAACGGTTCTACTTTTTGAAGCAAAGTTGCAATGGATTGAATATTGAATGCATCGTCAGCTAGCTGAAAACGTAACTTTGAAAGAGGAATGACATCTTTATTATCCCAGTCGGATGATTTATTAAACAGTTTTTGAAATGCTGACAGAATTGAATGGGTTAATAGGGTCACTCTTATTTGACAGTTTATTTTGAGTCTTCGGATTCCATGTCTTTTTTTAAAGTTTGCAACCCAACCATTGCTAGCGTGGAAGCCACTCGACTTTTCCTGAATTTTGGCATGGAATAACTTTGCCTTTTCCTTGAGCATATCAGATGTGATTGGTAAATTTTTTTTAAACAATGCTCTTTCCATTTTTGGAAACTCCGAAGGATTAAGCGTCTTTCTTCTCCCAGGGCCGGATTCAGAAAGCGCCACAAATTTCTTTATGGTGTTTTCATTTCTCTTAACACTTTTGTCTAAGGAACTGGTGGAAAATCCGGCACTTAATTTCTTTAAAATCTCAGCTTTGTCTTTAATTGTCAGCAACGTAAGTTTTTTCTTTGCCATTATGGCACCGCACCTCTCAATAGTCAAGCTTAAAACTGATTCAAATTACAACTTTCATCAGCAGCATAAAACGATGGGGATTTCTCGAAATGTATTCAGTCTAAGAAAACGTAAACAAAGCAGCACGTAAGAGTAATACAAAAATGTTGCAAGTATCGAGTTCAAAATTTTCGGATGTCGCAAGTACTGAGTGCGTAATGAAAAATATTTCTATGTTGCAAGAATCGAGGTGTGCAAGTATCAAGTATGTGCAAGAATCGAGTTACTACTGTATTATTATTAAAATGTTTGATTCACGAATCTTATAAGCTAAATAAGGTACAATGTTATTTTATTTAAGCGTTCTACACAATTGAATCCAATAATTGAATAAGAAAACTATTAATAATACCGACTTGAGGAAAATTTGTCACAAAAACCTCTTATAAACTTTGAAAATGTTATAATGAAATTTGGTAAAAACAATCGCTAGTAAGATTCTTTTTAACAAAAGATTCTCAGCGACTGTTTAGTAAATTTCTTATTGTTTCAAAATTAAACAATCTGCATTTTTCATTAAATGACAGCGTCAAAGCGTTGGCGAAAGTGTTTAACTTTTTATATTTAAATCTATTGTGTAGTAAGTCCATGGGGAATCTAGGGGGAAGATTATGAATTATTTTTAAATTTTTGTTCTGTATAATCTGAAGCTTTTTTGTATGTGTCTCAGCAGTTTTGTGAAACTAGACTGGACTGCCGTAAGTCATTATCGGTCGAATACATATATTATACAACAATAACTTATTTTTAAGGTTGAAGCTTAGACCTTCTATTAAGTATGGGGTAAAGAGCACGTCCACATTTTATAGCTTTATCATAAATGTACTTTACATGTTGTTTGAATTTAAGTTTTTTATATCTTAAGTGATACCAAAATATTTAATATCATGTTTGATGGGAATCACGTTTCCCCGACAGTACAGAATTTTAGTAGGAATACGTTTTGGTGACTTGTTATATGGAAATATTATGATGACCTGCGTTTTATTATCATTTACGTTTATTTTCCACTTATTAAAATATTTTCGGCTTGTGGTAAGGCTCTCTTGTATTCTCTTGATTATTGCATTTGAAAGTTTTCCACTGCATATAAAAGCACTGTCATCAGCATGAAATGCTGCTTCCCGATTTCTGTGCACCTCAACATCAGACGTATATAAGGAGTAGAGTGTAGGTGACAATACTGATATTTGTGGCAATCCCGCTGGGATTGTTCTTTCTGTTGAGAACTCCCCGTCAACAAACACTATAAATGTACGGTTCTTTAGAAAACTTTGTATAATTTTTTGCAAATACAATGGGAAACCTAATGAATTGAGTTTGTATAGCATTCCATTGTGCCAGATTGGTGTCAAAAGCCTTTTCTATAATGAGACAAACAACGCCAGTACTCTTGCGATTTCTTTTGTTATCTTCGATATAATTCACAACTCGCTTTATTTGGTGTACGGTAGAGTGTTCCTTACGGAATCCAAACTGTTGGTGGTTAATAATATTATTTTGATTTGCAAAATCAACAAATCTTTTATGAATAATTTTTTGAAAGACCTTGTCCAGTAAACTTAAGATGCTTATTGGCCTCTAGCTGGTGGGTAGTTTGGGATCTTTTCCCTTTTTATGAATCGGTATTATTTTCGATTTTTGTAAAGTACGAAGGAAAGAAGCCATTAATTAAGCAACAATTAAATATTTCACTTAGAATATCATAAAAGTAATCTGGTATATTTTTTAGGACGATACTATTTATGCCATCTAAGCCCGGGGCTTTATTATTTTTTAATAGCATAACAAATGCCTTTACCTCAGCGGCATCTGTACGTTCCATACTATTACTACCAATAGGAGAATTATTATCAAGACAATTAATAAAATCTGATACCCATGTATCCAAAGGCAATGGGTTATTGATAGTAATACTATGTGAGTTACCAAATGCAGCGGCAATTGCATTAGCTTTTTCTGTACCAGTTTTTAAAACTTCATCATTGCAATTAAGATCTGAACAAAATGAGTTCTTTCCCTTTAAAGCTTTTGTTAGTTTCCAGAATTCTTTTTAGACCCCGCGGGTAGTTTTGAAATAAATTTTGCCCAGTACTCATTTCTATCCTTGTTATGGTGGAATTCAATTAGACTATTTAACTGCCTTAAGATACCGTTTAAATAGGCTCTGTAAATTGGATCCCTGCATCTTTGAAATTTATGTTTGAATTTATTTCTTTGAGCAATAAGCATCTTAGATGTATTTAATTTGTTAATTTAATTTAATTTTTATTATTTCATAAAGCGGGATACCGGGAAATTTTAAAAAATTTCCCGCTTTCCCGGGAAAAGAAAAATTGCGAGAAAAAAACTCTACATAGTATGTATCTCAATGTTGAAGTAAAGAAAAAAAAACAAATGAAATTAAAAAATGTTCGGGAAATTTTTCACTTTTGCGGCTACCTGAGCGCTACCTAAACGGTATTAAGAATCATTCCTAGGAAGTTCATATGTTCTAAAAAGTTGTTTATTGGGATCTTAGGTACATTTTTGTAGTGGATTGTTTTCTTGAATTTTTAACGGTTTGCTATCTATGGACATGAAAAGTGGAAAAAAGGAAAAAAATCGAATTTTTAAAAATTTTTTGCGATTTTCATCTTAAAGATGTAAATTTTATAATCGTTTGTGAAAAAGGACATAATTATATATATATACATATATATATATACATATATAAAGGGAATATTTCACAAATTTACCTTAAAATTAAAGCTGAAATGGAGGCAAGCGATCATTCAAAAAAATGTGACAATTTTTTATGTTGTCGTATTAACAATTTTGTTATATATCGAGCAAATTCGATCGAATTTTCTTAGTTTGAGATTATGACATTCGATATCGAATAATGCGTTTATATTGTTCGATAGCGAATGCCATAATCTCAAACTAAGAAAATTCCATCGAATCAGCTCGATATCGAAAGCGACGATATGGCTCCTGTTATTTTTGCCATATTCATCGATAACTGACTATTTTTAGTAAATTATTCGATAACTTGAATTTTTTTAAATTTTTCGATAACTTATTTTCATAATTAATTATTCGATAACTTGTCGTTTTTTACCAATTATTCAAGCGCTTGGCATTCTTAGATAATTATTCGATAAACTACTGTTTATGGCATATTTATCAATAACTTACAATTATAAAAAATTTCTCCAAGATTTAGGTGAATTTATATAAAAAATGTGTAATATATATTTTAAAATTTTTTTAAATATCGATCGTATGTGTATATCAATGGAGAAGATATTAATAATGAAATAAAACATCTAGGTGAGGAAATTTGGTATTTTATTTTAATTTATTTTATAAAAACATAAAAAACAGTCCTACTGTTATGAGTTATTTGTATGTTTGAAATATATTAATACATGTACATACATATATTTGAAAGATACAAAGTGGTATTTCAAAATTAATTATCTTTGGCAGACGTTTTATACCGTAAATGGTAGTCTTCATTCTTTCTATACAGCATTACTTTAATTTTAGCAAATGGAACTTTTCTAAAATCCATTTTATTTGCCAACACTGAATAAGAGTGAAAATCCTCTGGAAGCATTTCTATAACCTTTAATTTTGTTTTGTTCGCAGACATATTTCTAAGTAATTGTAGTAAATGGAGGGGACTGTGTATTTCAACATTCTTCAAATAGCGATCAATGACTCCGTGAACACAATCGACTTCCTGAATTAAAGAGTGCCCCGGTTCCGAAAATTTGTGTATTATGGTGGTAATATTGTGCTGTTTGACAAATATTTTTATTGCTGTTGAATTTATCCGATTTTTATTCTGTGGAACACAGGAATCGCTCCATAGTGTCAGCGTTTTAACAGCTGGATAATCTTTCACCAACTGTTTTAAAATCTTGATTAAGGCACTAGCAATATCGTGTAACTCAATTTTTTTTAAAATGTCGGTGCGCCAAACCAATAATAAGCTGACGATATATAAATTTTATTGTAAATTAAAGTATTTAAAATACTACTAAATAAATAAATAAATAAATAAATAAATAAATAAATAAATAAAAAAATAAAAAAAATAAATAAATTTACTATTCCGAGTCGTTTATTCGATACACATGACGTTTTTCTTTTCTGCAAATTTATCGATAATTCACTATTATTCGATAGCATTTTTGGCAAATTTTTCGAGAACTTAATATTTGTAATCAATTATTTGTATGTGAATCAGTTTTTTTATAAAAAATGAACTGACTTAAGTTCAAAAAGAAAATATTTTTCTGTTATATTTTGCAAACATATTTATTTAACGAAAATGTTTCCGTTGATTTTTTTCCCCCAAATATTAGGCTTTTTTACAGAAAATATGACCGCAAATCTTTTTATTGTTCAGTTAAAAAGTTTCCCTTATTCAAATAATTATAATAATAAAAAAATAGATAAAGTTTAAAGTTAAATTTACAACCTGTTGCTACTTCGCCTTTAAGCACCCGCCTGCAAAACCAGTGTGTAATAAAACTTAATGTCTTGCTTTAGTTCAATAAAAATTAATACAATTTTCTTAAATATTAACTCGAGTATAATAAACTCATAAATTATATAAAAAAAGATTAAAATCTGAAAAAATACAAAAAAAAAGCAGCCAACGGACGGACGGACTCCTGCAAACCTGGCCTGATGAATAATCATAATTTTTATACTTTGTTTAAATTTCAATCTACAAAATTATAAAAATGTGTAAATTAAAACAGTACAGAAAAATTGGTCACAAAAATGTTGCAGAAACTATATTTTAATATACTTTAATGAAAATTCTAACGAAATAAAAACAATAGGGTTCCGTTTTAAACAAACAAACCCTAAAAATTCGATTGAGTTGTTGCAAAATAAATTTATTATAAAATTCGAAATTAGAATGAACAATTAATTTCTATTATAGATCGAACTTTCATTTTAATTTGATTTTTTTTAATGAAAATTAATCAAATTCATTTTTTGATAAGCGGCAGTTCACATATTCCGTAACACACTCAGGGGCAGGATGTTACCAATTTATTGCGTAACTTATAATATAAAATTAAAAAGATAATTGTCAAAATGCATTACGAAGGGTCGGGACAGGGGATGTGAAAACGCCAAAATTGGCATTATATAATATGTGAACAGCCTCTGACCAGCAATTTTTTAGTTTAGTTCTACAGCAACAACAACAAAAAACCGATAATAAACAAACCTACACAATTATCCCATTATTTATGATTGAAAGAAAAGTATGACCGAAAATATTTGATGCGGGAAAAGTAGTGAGCTATCGATAAATAACAAAATAATTGTTTAATAGAAAGCTATCGGAAACTTGGTAAAAAAAATGATAAATAAATAAATAAATTGCCGATAAGTTATTTGGCAAATAAATATGTCGTTAAATAATTGTTTAAAAAACTTAATTTATCGATAAAAATGCCATAAACAATAGGATATCGAATACTTATCTAAGAATACGAAGCTATTGAATAACACAGTATAACACATGATTTTGGTACACAATTCTAAGAATTGCACGTGAAAGTAGCCCCAAAAATGAGAACTTCTGCATCACTCGTTTGTCATTCACGTGCAATTCTCAGAATTGAATCCCAAATCAATAAACTGAAAAATGTTGTACTGTGTAATTGGTAAAAAACGATAAGTTATCGAATAATTAACTCTGAAAATAAGTTATCACAAAATTTCAAAAAGGCAAGTTATTGAATAATTATTTACAAAAGTTGTCGCTAAATAAAATTTGATTCAACTATTTTTTGTTTTTAAAACACTCACTCAAGATTAAAAAGAACAAAAACAAAGAATTCGAAAGCATCTTATTTTATGTTGCACATTCAAAAACATAATAATATTTATTTCAAAATGTCGAGTGTACAAGGGATTTTTTGAGTTTCCAAAAAATAAAAAGACGGGTTTTCCTGCACCAGTTCAAAGAAATTTTTGTCAAACAACTTATTTAAAAATCAAGCTTGAACAAGCAACAATTTATTTTGCAGTTTTCAGAAACAGAAATTCAATTTACAATTCCGGCGAGCAGAGGGAAAACTTAAGAGAATAAAATGTATACACTTAAGACTAAACTAACATGGAATTACATTAAATACGATATATGTTTTGTATGTATGTACGGCTGATAGTGAATTGGGGGTATAAAAAAAGTTTCAAAGATGTGTATGCTTTAGTTTTAATCACTGCCTTCTTCTTCCTCTTCGGTTTCATCAGCTTCCGAAGCAGAAGCTTCCGCTTCGTCGTCTTCTTCCTCATCGCTGGCATTCTTTTTTTTCTCCGATTTGGATTTTTCAAGCTTGGATTTGTCTTTATCGCTCTAAAAGTACAAAGAAATAGTTTAAAAATACATTGTTTTCCATTAAATCTACCTGTAAGCACTTACTTTACTCTTCTTCTTTTCAGGCTCCGATTCCCCATTTTCCGATTTAGTTTTCTTTTTCTTGCTATCTTCTGAGGAAGAGGAATCATCGTCTGATATGTATTCTTTAGATTTAAATGATCCGGATGTATTAACTACTTTCTTGGTGGGTGATTCCTTTTTACGTTTCTTAGCTGGCGATTTATTCTTGCTGCTACTACCCTTCTCCTCGTCGTCACTTTCATCGGCAGCCGGCTTATAATCTTTCATTTCATCCAAATATCTTTGCTTATCCTTAGCAGCCTTTTCATCCCATTTCGTTTTATCTTTTAGCTCTTTCCACATTTCACCTCCTTTTTTCGCAATTTCTGTTACTGTAATGCCAGGATTATCTTTTTTAATTTGTTCGCGAGTTTCATTGAGCCACAACATGAAAGCAGTAGTGGGACGTTTGGGTTTATTGGTATCTTTTTTCTTTGTGGGCTTTTTCTAAGAAATAATAAAAGTTGTTACCGAGTTTTGGATATATGCACTTAACTCATCTTACCGATTTTGGTTTCCTTTCAATTTTTTCTTTTCTCTCCTTCTCCTTCTTCTGCTTTTTAGGTTTCTTTTCTCCGGCTGAATCGTTGCCGCTACCCTTGCCGCTGGCGTCTGAATCATCCGAATCGCTTTGAGCATTGGAATCGTATTCTTCAGCAACATCGGATACATCACCGGTAGGATTGAAATCTTCATCGGTAGACTCTTCTTCGGAACCTTCATCATCGTCGGATTCTTTTTCGCGAGCTTCAGCCTTAACACGCGCCAAATAGGCATCAGGTTCATTTTCATTGTCCGAATCACCGAAATCAACATCCTTGTAACCGCCCTTATTATCTTTGCCCGTGTTGCTAACATGCAGTTTCTTTTGGCTAATGAAATCATATAATTTAGAATATTCTTCTTTTTCGATAGAAGAGAAAATATGAATTGTGCCATTTTTCAAAGTGACTTCAAAATCAAAACTACGTGTTGAACCACCACTACGGGCAAAATTCACAGAGGCAATCTCCTCAAAACGTATATGAATGGGCGGTTTGTGGATGTAAATGAAACCACGTTCCAAGGGATAGAGGTAGCCAGCGGCGGCCTTGAAAGAACAACCCACTGCGGCAGTACCAGAGTGGCTAAAGCAAGAAAATTTATATTTAAACAATTCTAGATATTTTTTCAACTTACCCTATAAAATTGCCGGGACCAGTGATTTTACGTCCAATCAATACCTTCATTACTTTGCCCATGACTTCGTAGAGTGGACCAGAAATTTCCTTTTCCAATTTGCCTTCATACTTCTCCTTTAGTTCCTCTTTTGTAAAGGGCAACTCAATTGAGGTTTCTTCCTCGGGACTAAATAATAGTACCAAATAATGATAACGTGTCTGACCTTGTTTTATGGGCGGATCCAAGGACAAAACAAAGAACATTTGCCTATTATCTTTGTGAGGTAACAAGAATAAACGGAGTACTGAATCCATAGGTATTTTGTAATCGAAAGTTTTGCCGTGCAATTGAAAGAAAGTTGAGAAAACTTTAATGTCATAACGACCTCTGGGCGTAAGGCAATGGATTTCCCGAAATATGGCAATAGCGTCGCCTGAGGCGGAAATAACCGAGGCTTTGTTCATGACATTGGTTTGGAATGTTTCGACAGGGTCATCTTCGGCCGCTTCATAGGTAGGTATGTGGAAACGCATTTCCATGAGCCCTACGGGAGCATCATCGTTTTGATGGAATTCCATAGTGACTTCATTTTTACCAGTCATACATTGAGACACATGCGACAGTGGCACTTCGAATATTGTCTTGGTGTCTTTGTCGAAACTTAAAACTGAACCTTGAAATCTTGCCGTTCCCCAATTCCAACCCTTGACACACATTTCTTTTTCTGCAAAATCCTGATTGTAGGTCTTTTTTATAAACTTGGCCAGCTTTTCATGTTCACCATCTTTGAAACCCACAAAACGATGTAAATTGCCGTTTTTGGTAAAGATTCTCAAGCCCCAAGTGCCCACAAATTTTTGCGAATTAATCAGATCTATATCGTCGGCAGGTATTTGCTCCACTTTACCGGTTTTGCTATTTTTGAAAACAATATTCTGATCCGTCATTTTAAGACGTCCGGGAGTCTACAAAAAACACTTGACTATAAAGATTTGGCTCAACATTTCGGTAGCAAACTCACCATAACTCCTCTAACTTCTGCTGAAGTATCGTATTCCAAAGTATCGGCCATTCTTTAAATATTGCAAAACAATTTTTAGATGACAATATACAATTTATTTCTTAATTTTTTCTTCTTTCTAGGAAACACACACGTTTTATTCGACTAAAAAAACAACGCTTTTCAGTGCGCCTTGTGAAGAGAAAATGATGCAAAAAATGTATCAGAATGATAACAAAAAAGAAAAAAAAAGCAATTACAATAGTGATGCCAGATGCGGCGAAGAAAAGAAAAAGGGAAATTCCCAACGGGATTTGAAAGGTGAGTTCCCTCTTCTAACGTACATATATATAAGTTTTATTCAGTACAAAATAACAATATATCTAAGCCAATAGCCATTGTTGCAAGTGCCTTTAGCTTTTGATTTATTACAATTTTAACTCTTTATGTATTCACTATATCAAAGTCACTCTATATAAAACAAGTAGAATTTATGCTTTGCAGATTTCGCTAACATTAGTCTCTTCAGAAGTTTGATGGGAAAAAATATTTGAAAATTATGTCGGGGAAAATGGGTTTCATGTGTAATGCTACTTTTTAAGTTAACCTTACAACGTGTTCTTTATGCTAATCATTATTATTAATAATTGTACCATGGCTTAACATAAAGAATACAGTAAGCAACTCCGGATTTGATGATGGGTTATTTATTGGTAGTTGTGTCGTGGTTAAGTAAATACGCATTGACTATTTAGTGTTACGTTGCAAATGTGGCAGCACCATAAAAGAAAAGCAAAAAACCGGCTTTTTTGTTAAGTTTCTTGTGCTGGCAGTGCCGCAACAATATAAAACATGTTGAGTAAAGAAACACATTTATACAAACAAAACATTTCACAAGTTAAATAAATTCTTAAAAAAATTGCAAATACTTATATATTTATTTTAAAATAAGAATAAAATGGATAATGTGAGTACTAATTGACTTTTAAAATAAACACAAAATAATAAAAATCTTTTTAACTAAAAGGAAATGAAATCAAAAATAGAATCTTGCAGTCGGACAGCTGAAGATTTTACAAAATTGTATTATCAATCTTTCGATAAAAGAAGGCATGTAAGTATTTTATATACATATAACATACAACTACATATATGTCAAATATCTTTATTATATAGCAAATGAACCGTTTGTACTTGGACAATGGCCTATTTGTTTGGAACGGCAATGGCGCGTCCGGTAAAGAAAACATTCAGAAATACTTTATAGAATTACCCACCTCAGAACACTCCATTTCAACATTGGATGCTCAACCCATATTAGATGAAGCAGTGGCTGGCCAATTGACTTATTTGATACAAGCAGGTGGCACTGTCAAGTATACGGACCAACCTATGAAACCTTTTCAGCAGACTTTTATTATTACTGCACAAGATGACAAATGGAAGATTGCAAGCGATTGTTATCGTTTGCAGGACGCTTTAGTAACTCAGGACAATAAATAATAGTTGAATGTAGAAACAAATAAAATTAATTTAAGATCCATACCAAAAGAAAAAACTATGTACATCCTTTTAGGCAAATTGCTTGAATAAGTATAAGATTTGCTGGAGCCAAATATTATATGAAAAATTGCAGTAGGTTATTTGACTCCAAGTTGTGTAATGATTCAGTAATTTTCGATGGCACAAATTAATATATGTTTAAAAGTCTGTAAAATTGTCTGTTGCATCTTCAGATATACAACCTGTTCTGTAAATCACGAAATCTTAAATAACGTGTAAATCGTACGATTCATGAAATTCGAATAAAATATTCCATTATGAACATCAAAAACGTAAAAACAGCAATAATAAGAATTTATTTTTGGAAATCACGTGGTTTGAAATCACTGTGATTTCAGAACAGGCTGCATAGTATACTTTAGAAATCGATAGGTGTTGTCAGCTATACTTTTTTAAGTTATCGCTATATTTAAAGGCGATCATATGTATGTACTTTTTATATTTTTTCTTATTATTTCAATTTATTATAGTTTTATTTAGCGCTGATTTAACATCAATATATTTTTTCCTGTCAGCAATTATGTACAAATTCAATATTTGTAACATAAATACATTAGTTCACATATCATTTACAATAATTCTTTCAAAAGTTTTCACCATTTATACCTTTATTCTTTTTTTGCCTTTTTATTTTCTGGTTCTGCTTCTTCACCTCCTTCAACAGGCACAGAAAAGACCGGCTTTGGTTGAGTCTGCTTATACGCCGGTGATATCCAGTAAGGATTTTCTGCAGCATCTTTTGCATATTTTAATATAGCTTCGCGTGGATCTTGATCATCGTCTACACGCTTGCTTAGACCTAAATTACGTATAACATACGAACTTAATGTACCACCTGAACTAGCCACTCTGCCACCTTGACCACTTGTAATAGGCAAATCAGGTCTTCGCGATTTAACCGGATCCAATCTTTCCTTTTCCATTTTCTTGCGTGAAGATCTCGATTTTTCTTGACGGAACATGGGCAAAGCATGAGGTGTTATAATCTGTGATACACCTACTACTTCTGTGTGCTTTTTCTTGCGATATGTTTTGACTACACACAATTTTGCACCCCTTAGGCTTCTTTGTTCGTCATAGTAACACTTAATGACACCATTTCCGCAGCCAACAAAAAGTTGGTTTAATTTTGGGTGCCACAAGGTTTTGATAATATGTGAGTCAGTCACGGGAATACGTTTAACTTCCTCAAACGTCTGTGTGTTATAAAAATATAGATTGGCATCAGTTTGTCCTTTTGGTAGAGATTCTCCTGTCACCAAAATTCGATCATCTGGACTAAAACAACAGTCGGTGGTATCATAACGGGAAAATAAATTCGACCACGTGTAAACAGGGTTTTTAAAATTACGCAGATCCCAGAGTTTCATGGTTTCATCATTTGAGCGTGTAGCTAGTTGCTGGCCCATATAAGAAAATTGTATTGAGGTTATTTCAGAGCCCTTTTGATGTGCCTCCCTTATACAATGAGTAGTATTAACAAACATTTTACGTGTATCCCATGTTTGTATTGAGCCATCAACACAGCCTGCTGCTATCAAGGTAGCATCTCTATTATAACTACAAGACGCAGCATTTGTCTTTAAACCTCCCTGTGCTCTTGTTTTTATAACATTGTGATGTTCCTTATTTTTAATACCTTTCCAAATCCTTAGAGTACCATCCATGGCAGCTGTCAGAAATTCTTCTTTTGTATAAGGATGCCAACATCCAGAAGTCAACTGGGCTATGTGACCTTTAGTTCTGGACATATCACTTAAATAAGGATCACCTTTGACACATTCCATTTTTTCAAAACCATCACGATCTAAAATTTTGGCTTGTGCATTGCCCGATATTACCAATATCATATCGCCAGTTATTGAATAATGCAAAGCTCTTATTGGATAATTTTCACATGGTTGTATGCTGCGGAAACTGCGCATTGAAGAATCCATGCCAGCAAAATCCCAAAAACTTATTTCATAGTCTATAGAACCTGATACCAATCGAGCACCTGCAGGGTCTCCTGCTAAAGCTAAAACAGCTTTAGAGCCATGTTGCATTTGAACCTCATGTGTATCAGGTATTCTCTTCTCCAAGTTGATATCTTCATCCTCATCATCTTCATCGTCATCATCATCACTGTCTTCATCCTCCCCATTATTTGTTTTATTGTTTTTCTTAACATAGTCATTGTTATCACCAGTCATAGGGGGTGTAGGGCCAATAACTGTTTCCTCATCACTATCATTTGGCTGTTCTCCTGGTTCAATTCTAATAGGGGCTATTTCTTTAGCTTTAGCAATTTGTTCCTAAAATAAGTTAATAAAGTGAATTCAATGGAATATTTCAATTTCATTTCAAAACACTTACATTTATATCAAAAACCTTTGCCGCCTTCCTACCGAATCCTGACAGTCCCATGACTTCTTTAAGTTTTTGTCCTTCCAAGTCATCGGTTACTTCATCGATTTGTTTCTGCATTTGCTGCTTATCAATTTTTTTAAACCCACCACCCGAAGTTGTGGCCTTTTCTGTCTTCGCATTTTCACTTAATTTATCTTGTGCTTTATTAAGATTTAAATTTATTTTTCCAAAAGCAATTTTACCTCTTTGCATTTTATAGTCATTTGTTGCGATTTATCTGCTTTTTTAGTTAAAAATTACTAAGTTGCACAAATTCAGTATTTTTGCTTTTGTTTTTCCGGTTTATTAGTTGAAATGTAAACGAAAATCATCTGTGTTTAGGTGCTAATACAGTGTTGCATTTTTATAAGTTTGGGAAGAGTACTCTCTCTTGAGTCGAATACTCAACGACAGATATAAAACAGTTTTTTTGCAATAGTAGTATGTTCCGTTTTGTAGTGTGTTCTATTTAAAAGTTTGCTATAGAAAATAAAAGAGATCGTGTGTAGTTTTTTCTTCAAAATGCATTGTAAATTAGACATTCATTGCCTTTTATTTTTAATAAGCAAATATGTACGTATATGTGTAACAAGCGTGTAATAAGCATTTTGAAGGCAACATAAAAAGGCAGATCCTTCGCCTTGGCAACATAAGATCGGCTCTAGATTTTGGGCAAATTAGGATAAAAACATTAAATTTTCTTTTAAATTATCAATATTACCCAAAAGTGCTGGAACGCAGAAAAGTACATATCAACGAACAGGAAAAAAGCTATTAATACTTAAAATGGACGCAATCGACATTATTCAACATTTATGTATGTACATACATACGATAAAATACAAAAACAAAAAAACATTCAAAATAAACAACTTAAAAAAGAAAAGGTCTGCCTCAATCATTTCTATGCAAATTGGACAAACATGCACACTTTGTTTATTTTTCAGCTTGAAACTGATATCTGCATGTGGAATAAGTGTGCATGGATTAGTAGCAACTTTAAACGCCTTTAGTTCTCAAAATACTGAACGGTTTTAGTAAAATATAAATTGTGCACATTTGTGAATAAATATCTTCAAAATAATATCAGTTTTGTCAAAATGGGCTGTATAAAATGAACGTGAAGGTGATCTTATAAAAACGCGTTTATCTATTAATGGAATAGATAATAGAAGATAAATACTTGTAGTCAAGATGAATTCATACCATGAGGTCTCGACAGCTCAGGTGAGTCTGTGATTGTGGTTTTATTATTAAAATGTCCTTGTCTGGGTTGTAGTAAAATTTCTTATCACAAAGTGCAAGATACATTGATGTGCCTTGATATGTACCAAGGCAGATTCACATCAGATAGTCTCATCCGAATTCCTTGAAAATTAGAACAGATGTGTGAAAAACAGTTGACAAATTTATGGGAAAATAATAAAAAATAATTAAAAATAAAAATATGTACATGTATGTATGGCTTTGGGAAATGTAAATGTATAAAAAGGTTAAGGAAAGCTGGGCATAGGAAGTATTTCGGATGCGACATCACGAACCGTATCTGGAAAGGCAGAAATAGTGCGAAATTTGTTACCAATAAATAACGCCAGTTTGTTGGACACACAAGTGGCAGAAGCAGCAGTTGCAGCTCCTACAGTTCTAGCCATATCAGTGTTAAATCCTTCGTGGTGGTACTGCCTCAGCTCTATAGTCGGCTGGTATTAATAAGCAAGCAATTAAACAATTTGAGTTTTTATAAAAAAAATTTTATTTCTAATAAAATATTTTTAAGCTATGTATAGCTTTTATCGCGGGATTTGAGCGCGGCGACCGAATCAAGAAATTCCGTAACGGAAAAAAACTAGCACTAAGTGTGTTTTTTAAGTACTTGGATCGTCTAGCGTATGTTAACCTCTAAAGTATGCTATTGATTTCATTAACATACAGTATTGCCAGAACAGATTTTTACATGTAGGAAAACTCAAAATGGCGTACTTACGAGCAATCGGGGTTGACAAAAAAGGATATACACAAACAAAAAGACAATTCGTGGGTTTTTAAGCGGTATTTTCTAGATATTTAGAGGATATCAAGTCTCAAACTTATTTTTCTTATTTCAGTTACCATAAACCTATAGTTTCAATGATAAAAACTCCAGAATAACCTGCATGTATTGTAAGATAATAAAAATATTTTAAACGATATTAACTTTTCATTTATTCAATAAAAGAAAAAAATTAGTTTTCTTATCGGTCACCATGTGACTGCAGGGTTAAGAAAATTTAATTATTTTTTTTATTTTAAGAATTCGTCAAAAATGACGGCCCTAAATTTGTGATCAACCTGAATTTTTCTTTGACTAGTATGGTGAAATAAAGAGGTGGCATTACTACGCCATATGATAATTTTGTGCTCTAGCATTGTTTTTCCAATCTTCTGTCAGTTTTTTTTATATTAGAGATGGACACCGCTCACGTAATTAGCGTGAGTCATCGTATTTAATTTTTTGTTTCAATTACGTGAGCTTGCATGAACGCGAGTACAAAGAAATTGAGCGTGCATAAGTAGATTTTTGACGTGATTGCTTCGTAATGTTTTTGCTTTATGGTTATTTTTTCGTATACTTTTGTAATTGATATTTCTACGTAATTACTTAAATTGTTTTTTTAAGTTTATGTTGAAAGGAATTATTTGGCTCAAGTTCAAATCTTACTTTACTCATTTCTTTATTAATTTTAGATTTTTTTTGATAAACTAAAATTATTATTATTAAAAAAGTATTATTGGAACAGTCTATTCATCAGACTAGCAGAATGGATCAGTGATAATAATAATATTTTTTTAATTATTTAAAATATTTTTTCGTGATTATTTCGTGAGTGTGAGTTTTCGTGATTGTGCGCAACTTTTTTGCCTACTCACGTGAGCATGCATGAACGGGAGCCAAAAATATATGGTCGTGCATGACTAAAATTTTTTATCCCATCTCTAATTTATATTTACAAAATATCCAAGCTTTTGTTTGTTCAATTTGTGTTTATTTTTTTATTAAAATTTTCAATAATTTTTTATAGGTACTTATGTATATATTTGTGCTTGTTTTGAGAGTGGCACTACCTTCTATATGGACTGCAAATATTTTCTTTGTAATCCACACTTCCTTGTCTTGCTCATTTGTAGCGTCCAAAAAATTCAATGGTTTCTGTTAACTTATTTTATTTAATTTTTGTTTACAATAATTTTTGACATTTGGGTAGACTTTACACAAACAAAAATTTCTTTTTTTGTTCTATTGTTGTAGTTGTAGCCGTAATATTGCCACCTATTTATTTTATCATGTTTACTAGCAGAATTTTAAAAAAATACATAAGTCCCTTTTCACATATCAGCAATTGAAAGACAGACAGACGAAATTTGTAGAAGAAGGGGCGAAGATGCAGAGTGTGTAGTACACGACCCTCTGTACCGGACATTTTTTGTTTCTCTTTTGTTATTTTCGCAGTTTTCACCTTTTTGCTTTATATCATATTTCTCATGCCCAAGTCGTCTTCTTCGGGAGAATCTTCTAATGCCAAGTTTGTGCAATAAACTAGTTTTTCATTTATTTTTATCAAATTTCATTTTTATAAAAAATTGTTTTTGGTAATTTAAGTAAACCACAGAATAAAATAAATATGTAATAAGAAGTAAACAAATTACGAAAATTGTCTGTCTGTCTATTAATTTCCAATATGTAAAAGCTTCAGGCAAGAACAAAAGAGAATTCAAAAAATGTCCGGCAAGGAATGTCGCATATGTGAAAGGGGACTAACTTACTTTTTTTTAAATTTATTAATCGAGATTGCCTCGATATCTTCTTTCAAAAATTTTCAAAAACTTGTTTGTTGAGGGTTTTTTACATATGTACATGCATTTCATTGGTGCTAAAACCAAATCATCAGCAGACCTTAAACCATATTTTGGAAACATTACTGATGATTTGGCATTAAAAACCCTCAACAAACAAAAGTTTTTGAAATAACTCACTAGTATTTTATATTATTCTTTTTTTTATTAAAACACATACATTTTCTTAATTATAAACTTAAAATGAACCTTAAATAGCTTATACTCGTATATGTAAATTAAAACTACTGTATTATTTACTGGAATTTAAAACATCACAAATATTTCACATTTGGTAGCAAAAGAAAGTAAAACTTATAAATAAAATGGCTATTTTAAAGCTTAATACACTTTTCTTCCAGTGTAAACCTAAAAAATTTGTTGAATCTAAATATTTAGAAACGGACTTCATAAAAAGATCCTGAGGTGTATTCTGCAATTCGTTTCGGAAAGACAAAACTATTCAAATTAGTGTGCTATTTAATTTGCAATTCCAAAGTACAGTGAAAATAAAAAATTTCCAATTTTATAGTCTCACATAATGAACTTTAAATACAGTTTATATGTATAAATAGCACTGACTTAATTAAATCTTCAAACTTTTACATTTAAAAAGAATTAAATTTAAATGCTTATAAAGTATTTCCCATAGTTTCTAGGGCGAAACGCGCGAGGTTAAGATGGTTTATGTACAAAACAGTGACTTTTTTAGGTCTTATGCTTTACTAGCAGGCTCAACCATTTTATAGCCTTTATCTCTCTTGAACCATATCCAGTTGTTTTCATTGAAATAGTCTTCAATTTGTTCCAATGTCCGGCCCTTAGTTTCGGGTTGGAAAAGCCACATAAATAGCGAAACGATAAAACTGGCTACGGCAAATATTAGGAATACACCGTTCATTTTAATTGTTAAATGTATGAGAGGGAATGCTTTTGTAAAACTAAAAAGCGCTACATTCATGGCAGCAAAAACAGCACCGGCAGTACGGCCACGTATTTTAGCCGGAAACAATTCACCAATCATAATGCCCGGCATTACCATCAGTGCGGTATTGAAGGCAATATAGCAGAGCAAACAAATGCCGGCTATGATCACATCAGATCCTCCCCTGGGTTGACCTTCACGCATGTACATGAAAACACTTAGAGTCAAACAGCTTAAGCCCGATCCTATGCCGGACCATATTAACATGCGGCGTCTTCGAACAAACAATAAAATCACACAGAACATCAGAGTGCAAATTATTCTCACAGCAGCTGTCCAAATGGCGGCTGCTTTAATATCAAACTTGGCTCCAAATGATGATATAATATCAATAGCATAAAATATTACAATGAAGGTACCGGACGCAATTTGTAAAAATGAAAATACTATAACAATGACCAGCGGTTTAATGGCCGCTCTTTGACAGCACAATTTGAATATATTCTCATTTGTTTTCGTCATGGCTTTTTCCTTGCTCAGTCTTTCTTTCATTTCGTTGATTTCTTTTTGTGCCGCTATTTCATTGCCTCTCAGGAATGTTAGGGCTTTAAGAGCCTTATCCAACTTATTGTGTCTTAACAGCCAGGCGGGACTTTCGGGTATAAAGAATATGGCTAATGCAGATAACACGGGCAATATAATGGCACACCAGGCCACGCCTCTCCAGTGCAGAGCCGAACCCAACGAATACACTATGAGTATACCTAAAGAGTAGTTGACAAAAGGTGCACCAATCAAAAGGCTACGTAGATTGGGTTCAACGGTTTCGGCTATGTAGACCTGCAGGAAGAAAGAAAGAGTTGTAATTAAAAATTAACGTGTTATAAAATTTTAATCTTAAGACTCCCCCAACTGTCATCTGTTAAAATTTTTGTTTTTTTAGAAAATGTTCCGAAATATCAAGTCTACCATATGAAAAATATATGTAAATAAAAATTAGAAATTTAAAAAAAATTGTGTTGAAAAAACTTTAACGACAAATGCTTCTATAAATATCCAATGAACTAAATAAACCGAAATTATATCCAACGAAATCTATAGAAAAAAAAATTTTTTAATTTTTAAATAAAAGAATTGCTGTAAAATCACGTTTTAAATACTATAATGTGGCAACTAGGATTAAATCTTGTCCGGATAAAAATTAAAACTAAACCAATAACTAATAATACAAATAACTCTCGTATCCTTTTTCTAGACATTATTTGTATAGATACAATTTTGAAATCACATTCAACCGAGCCACCTAAACAGTGGCGGATACATGGAAACACACATGAACACTGATAATGGGAGTGTAGCGGCTCCCGAAAAACAACGTTGTTTCTGTTCTGCCGTCTAAGTTGAAATTAATTAGTGTTAAAATTTTCCCTTGTTTCTTTGGAATATTGTCTCATATCCAATTCTTTCTGACTAAAAATGTTACGAACTTTAGCCAAAATAATAATCACTTTGGATTAAAAAAAACCACTAAAGCAATTCATGTTGAGAGCAGGGCCACCGTTCACCAGACTAAAGTCGCAATTTTACAACTTTTTAGCGGCCTGCGACTTTTTGTGAGACTTTTTTTATTAGTGACTTTTGCGACTTTTTAAATTTTGTTGCGTCTTTTTACCCTTTTTTTTTGTTTCTCACCAAAAACATTTAATTTCCAGTTAATTTATAAAATAAAAAAAGTCGTCAAATATAAAAGCAAGTTTCAGGTTATTGTTTTAGAGTTGTGTCGTTCCGAAACGACCTAGTTCCATTGAACGATACCCTAATTGGAACGATTCGGACCGATCCAAACGTTTCTTTTTAATCGTTCCTCGTTCCGCAAAAGCAAACCGTCTGGAGGATTCATTAACTTGTTCTGATAAATGTCAAAATCAGTATGAAAAGCAAATTTCTGACTCTTCAAGACTGTTTGCTGCATTTTAAAGTCCATTCAACTACATCGTCCGATTTATAGCACACGTATTTGGCAACGATTCATTCTGCAAAATCGAGTGATTTGAAATTGTTCGATTTCCATTACATGCCTGATTATCTATACTTTGGCTAAAAAAAATTGATGAATATTTTCCTTCAATTTCAAATGTGCATAAATATGCCAATTTTTTTTTTATTAAACATTTCAAGTAATTTAATTATCTATCAGCGTAAAACCCCCAAATGTCCTTCAATGAAATGTCAAGAATATTTCTTTAAATTAAATAATTGCACCGATTCAAGTGACCTTCTGAAAATGTTCGTAAATAATCTATGGATGTATCTTTTTTTAAATCATAATTCTTCTGAGTTTACTGGCAATCGTTTTTTTTAAACTAATGTCAAGGAGAGAAATTAAATTAAATACATAAATGACATTTCTACTCATTAGAATTATATTTACTTCATCGCATATGTATGCCACTAGTTCATAAGTTATTTTCGAATATGTGGGTCATTCACATCAACGTTTGCTCTAGTAGCCTGCTAAACTATTTTATTATTGTGCTATTAAAATAAATTCTTATTTCTTTCAATACCGACTGACCCTGAACCTTAAGGCAGGTTCAAGTTTTCAAATGACTAAAAAAATTTTGAAATTTAAGCTTTATATTTTATTTTGTTTATTTATTTTTTTTTGCACAAATGTTTTGCTTGTACGGCTTGTGCTGCTTTATTATAGAAATATATGAAAATTAAAATATCTTTAGATTATATGAAAACTTCCGACAATAGTATCACAACTGGTTCATTAAAACGTCACTTATGACAAACACACAAAATTATTATACATAATAGATATAAGAAATTAAAATAAATGTACATCACAACAATAAGGTGCGCGTCAATATGATAAATTCATTGAATTGATGTTGTGATGCAAAAGCATAAAATGCTGTAGACGCAGACATTTAACAGTTTGGCTTTAGAATCAGGACTTCAGGAGGTGACGCTGTAAATTCAAATGCTTTCGAAATGTAGTGTAAAGAACATACAAATTCGAATAAACGAAACTAAGTATTTGCAGAAGACACGAACTCGGCTGAGCTAAACGTCAATGGTATGGTATGCTTTGAAATTTTTTACAAAAATTTACGATCCGTTTGCAAACGTAAAGGCCGTGTCTCATAGAATCCGTCGTACGTTATACGTCGTTTTTTTCAACTGACAACGAAGTTAAAATACATCACATTCGTCAACGAAAAGTACTAAAGTTGGGCAACTTTTAACATACGTTGAGTACTTTGACAGCTATCAGTTGTTTTTTTCTTTTTGTTTTCTTTTTATTAATGTACATAGCATTTTTGCAGTGTGGTGACAGAATTAAATTAAATAAAAATTCCATTCAAATAAAACTTCAGCATATTCTCGAATTCCATTGAAAGTGTGTACTTTAATCAAATCAAGCTAATAATTTAATATCCGTCAACAAAGTACTCCTTGTGTCAACCTCCTCTGCCGTTACTTTAATTTGAAGTTGAAAAAAGCAACGTATAACGTGCGACGGATTATACACAGAGAAAACAAAATATGCTAAAACTACATGAAAATGCAGGATTTCTATGCGTTTCGACCGGGATTTTCCACCCATTACGTTTCTGTAGCTTTTCTACATGCCATGTTTAAAATGTAGAAAACTACGTGCGCATTGTAGCGTTTCAATACGCCGCGTTTGTTTTTCTCATTTCTATATGTCGCATGTAACTTTTCTGCATGACCGTTTGATTTTCTCTTTCCTACCTGTGGCATGTATCGTGTTCGATCTAACCCAAACAGAAGAAGTAGCGCACGGACAGAGAACGTGCCAATGTTCTTGGAATACTGACACACAGCGCAGGTGTTGAAGGCGCCGTTGAAAGCGAACAGTAAACGCAAAATGTGCGTGGGGAAGCAATGTCACAGGTCCGTTATCTTCCAGCGAATACATATTTGCATTAATACATACCTTGAAGTGCCGGCAACAAATCGTTTAATTTCCAGCTTTGAATAAGAGCCTCCATAAATTTGTTTTAACCAAAAAACTTTCGTGTACGATGCACTCAACGATTACAAGCAGTCACTACAATCACTTCAATATATTTTGCAACACCAAACAACCGTTTCAGAAGAACAGCGCAAACTGACTGCGTGAGAGAAAACGATACTGTACGTGCATTGGGCAAACTGAGAAACCCAACAAAAGGGGCATGTAAAAAAACCGCATGCATACTATCATGATTCAAATAGTAAAGGCCCCATTAGCCGAGCGTTGCTGTAGCCGTACCGTAGCGTACCGTACTGTTAACACGTTGGTCCACTTATAGAACATTTAAAAACGTACGTTTGTTTTCTATTGTTTGTTTTATTGCCAGGAAAAAGGAACAGCTGTTTACAACACAGTGATGGGTATTAAAAATTTTCAATTGGTGTCTTGTGCAGAAAAAGTACCTAAGATATTTAAATGATATCAGAACTTTATTTTTTGTATGACTGTACATACATATATAAAAATTATTTATTATTTCTCATTTATATTATAAAATTATAATATAAAATATAAACAACAAATTAGTGTTTAAATGTGCATACAAAAAAAAATTGATACCATTTAAATTATTTTATACATTTATATAATATATGTATTTGTTTATTACATACATCTAAACGTGTATATCGTCTTGTCAAATGCAAAAGGGTCTATCTACATTATAACAAAATTTTCACTAGTAATAAAAAACTTAATAAAAAGCAAACTATTGGGATAACAAATATTGTCTTTTTCAGCATGGTATCATTAATTCCGATTTCATTAATGATACTTCCTAGAAGAAATAGTTTTTATGATCACAATAGTTTGCTTTTTATTAAGCTTTTTGTCTCTCCTGGAAAATTTAAAAAACAAATAGGTAGGCCGTTTTGCATTTTATATGACGATATGTATGTACATATATATGCAAATATACATTATTTTAAGTTGTTTTGTCAAAAGTACACAAATATTATTATCAAAAAGTACCAAAAAATAAGAGCGGAAGTACCCCTTAACTTGTACCAAAGAAACCGCCCATCACTGGCTTACAAATGTCACGTAAAAACATTAGCAATTTCTATTTTATACAGATTGGTACGTTGCAACTACGGTACATTTAAATTGGGGGAACAAGTCTAGTTTAGTGACACAGCTCAAAAAAATATAAAAAAATATATAGGGGTGTAGAAAATGGTGAAATAAGAAGAAAATGTCAAATAAAAAATTGGGGGAAACGTATAGTTCCCGAGTTATGGGCTTCTGAAGTTTCCATATACATATATGTGATTTTCCACTGCATTTATAAACGTATATGGCCAATATTGATATCATTTTAAGGCTTTTGAAGAGTTCTTTTAGAGTTTGTTTTAGAAACGCAGAGTTAAGTAGTTCCGCTCCACACAACAGTTGAGTATTTGCTGCCATTTTTTCCATCATAAATTTTTTTCGCTACATTTGGTCAACATGTTGTGTTTAGCTCCACAGCTGATCAAGAGACTTATGCGCTTTTATATTCTAACGCAACGCCGTTTTGTTGTTGGCACCGCAAATTAATTTGTTAAATTTTGCATTACAAATGCGATAAAGTAACGAAAATAAAGAAATAAAATTAAAATACTAATTTCAATAAATGTACGTCGGTTTATTATGTTGTCTATTTATATTAATTACATAATTAGTTCAATATAAGTTTCAAAGATTTCTTGAACACAGTGCCGGCTTGGCGTTGAAATATAAATACTATCGGCGTAGGTTTTTCATTTTATTGGAGTACTTTGCTGTGCATTTTTATGTTGTGAATATTAAATTTGTGGTGCAGATTTTAAAATAAAAATGGAAAATTATTGCCAAGAAAAACTTCATTCTGTGTTGTCAATACTTTTTAGTACAAGCCAAACTAATTAATTTAGCAAATTTAAATTATTTCTTTTGCAACATTTTTATATCTCTTCAATTGTTTACATTAAACAGCTGTCCATTATCCAATTATTTATCAAGCCGTTTCTAAGACGTAACTGTTGAGCTCAACAGCTACGTCTTATGAATGCGCCCATTGTTAACTTTTTTATGCTTTAAGCATTTAATTGTGGGGCAGTACATGAACCATATTTGGCCCCAAGGGTTTGGTTCTTGAATTTTGAAATGAAAAAAAATAATAATAATCGTTCTTAGATTAATCGAAAAGATAATAAAAAAAAAAGAATTATTCAGTTATCGCATTAACTTTTCAACGTTTGAATACCCTACAGCTCCTTCATATAAACATTAGACGGGCTTTATTTATTAAAGTTAATAAAGCTTAAAAAATCCTTGAATGGAATATTAAAGAGTTCAAGAAACTGCTGACAAAGTTTGTTACTGGTGCTGCGAGGCCTTGAAAAAAATTTCTAAAGGATGATTTTTTCGGCAAATTTTTTTTTGGCAACACTGTTTTTAGCAGCTCAGGTGTTTTTGTGTATCATGTTACTGTCAAACATGTTCAGTTTGGTCTATAATTGAACCAAACTTACAAACGAACAAAGCTTGCAGATTATTGAATTTTATTATTAAAATTTATGTTCGGTTAAGAAAGAGCATCGTATTTTTCTTCCATTTTATGGTCAGTTTGGGCGACCTTATGAGGCGGCTTTTTGGAATCTTGCGACTAAATTTCGCACCAAATTTACACTGTTGGTCGTTAAACAGCCAATACGCATACACAGACGGCGGACAGAGGAAAATATCGCAGGTGTATCAGCCAGGGTTGTTGATGACCGTGAATTATCGATTCGGCGCCGATGATGCGATGATTTCAAATATTTTTTTGCTTAAAATGGAAGAGCTGGACTTGGCTGACATGTAGTTTCAAAAAGATGGTGCCACATACAACACAGCACGCGAAACAATGGTCGAATTTAGAGGTACAATGTAAAGAATTTATTCCTGAGTTACCAGCCGATATGCTGGAGAGATGTTGCCAACATTGAATTCAGCGTATGAAACATTTGAGGCGTAGCCGCGTTCAACATTTACATATGTACCTTAAATCATCTTTAAATATTGAATTATATACTCGTATGTAGATTGTTCTATCAACTCAAATAAAGATTTCATTCAGTTCTCTAAATTTTATGTAATATATGTTGACAGCAGTTTCACAACAGTTGAGCTCAGCAGCGACGTCTTATGAACGCGACCAGATAATTCCCATGTTTATGTACAATATAAAATTATAACATATTTATACAACCTCTCACTTTGAAAATTTTGAATTTGTGACGAAGCAATTTTACGTGTTCTCCACCTAAAAGCAATCAGCAATAGAACTATCAAAACTCTGCTGATGTTTTTGCTTGTTCTCTGCAATGAAATTGCTACGTGAAGACCCAGTGTAAGATTTTCTGAAACCCTCATTTGCAACGTGCCACAAAGAACGTTGGTTATGATGAATAAGTGACCTTATCATTGCGACGCACATCATATTTATTTTTGAATAAAAGTAATGTGTAAGTAGGTACATATGTATGTATGTACATACATACATAAAACTATTCACTTTATTTTCTATAAAAGAATTCATATAAAATCGTTTCTTATGAATATGTCCATGACTTTTTTTCTAGACGTTTGTTTTCATTTGCATTTTTCTCATCTCTATTTGTCTCTGGATTTGTTTGTTATATTTTCATATTGTTGTTGATTGTTGTTGTCGTTGTTGTTTTGAAAATGTATGTATTTTTTATGTGAGAATTTTATTGTTGTTGGCATAGTAATAGTGGGAGGCGAGAGGCTTTTAAAATAACTGCTAAAAGAGCTGTCATGTTTGATTGTATTATTTTATGCAAACAAGTTCCGGATTTTTGACCTTAGACTTGTGTCAGGAAAGTGTACAAGTATTTTATTGTATGTTTGTTTTTCTATGTACATAATTTTGTTTAAAAAGAACAAGTGAAATAAAGTTCTTTTTGATAAGATTTCTGATCGAATTAAATATTGACCCTGATAATTCTCATGATAGTTTTGTGTGTTGGTAAAATTAATTTTAATTTTCATTTCGTTTTGGTTTATTTATTTCTCGAAACTTTCTCGTGTGTTTACAATAAAAGCCGGTTTGTGTAATTAACAAACATTTTTCTTATCTCAAGGATAGCGGCAGAAATGCCCAAATCTAGGTTGGCCCAATTTTATATCGCTAAAGTTATATGTAGGAAAATAGACTTGTAAATTACCTGCACAGGTCCGCCCAATATACCCGTGGCAAAACCGCAAAGTAGACGTCCTGCTAATAACATAGGATACGTTTGTGCTAAAGCCAACACACACCAGCCAGCACACAAAGGTAATACGGAAAATATTAAAGTCGAACGTCTGCCCATGAAATCGGCCATTGGTCCCGATAAGAGTGAACCCACCGGAGTGGCCAAGCTATGGACACTAGCTAAAAAAGAAGGAAGAAAAAATTCAAAATATATTTCCAAACAAATATTAAATAAATATCAAGTTCTACTCACCAATCCATGAACCCATTTCTATGTCAATAAAAATTTCTGGCGTAGAATTTGTGGGTAAATTACTTGAAAGTTGAGGTAATAAAACGGCCGAAAAACCAATGGGCATGCCACAGGCAGATGATAAAATTAAAACAGCACAAATGGAAATAATCTGAAAGGGGGAAAAAGTAGACAACAAGTAAATACATACATACATACATACTGTCATTGCTTAAAAAAATTGTTTTGAAAAATATTAAATTCATCAATTACTATTTGCACACAGTCAATTAAACTTCTGACCTACATTTGCATTATTCATTCATAAATAAAATTGTGCGTGTCTCATCAAATTTAATAGTACAAACAGTTGGGGAAATAAAATTATTAAGATTAAAAAGTGTAAATACTGAATAAACAAAGAGCTAAAAATATATTGTAGAATTTTATTTTTGTTTTCAAGTACTAGGAAGATGTACAATTCTTCGCAAAAAAAACATGGAATACATTATTTTATTTTCTTATTTTTCTAATATGTACATATCCATATGTATGTACATATACATAAGTATGTATGTAAGCAGCCAGTCTCCTCTAAGATTTAAAGCATGTATGGTTTTTGGAATTCCAAAAAAAATATTCCACTATTTGCTCGATTTCAACGTAGAAGAATATGAAAAATTAACTGGTGCGGATCCTGCTTTTGCACATTAGATCGGTTTCTTCATTTCAGTTTAACTACATGAACATTTAGTCAGGATATTTATTTTTTACATCCTGTTCAAGCAGCCACTAACTTTTAATCGAATAAGCATCCTACTATCTTTTCACTCATCCTTTACCTGACTGCAGTGTTCCCACTTTGTTGAATTTGTTCCCCAAACGGGGAAATTTTTCGTGTTGCTTTGGACGAAAATTTCGCATTGTTATTCTGAGAATTCTTTTGGGATAAGATATTTCTTTAAACCTTATCTTTCGTCAGCCCTTTTTTATTTTCACACCGACCTTTTTATATGTGTATGTAAGTATGTAAAGGGTGTTTTTTATTGAGGTATAGAACTTTAAGTTGGCATCACTTTTTTAACTGGCGGCCATTTTGTCAGCTGTCAAGTGATTAATATTTAGTTTGGTTTGCCATTTCATCATGAACAGGTTGACAAAAGAACAACGCTTGCAAATCGTGCAAATTTATTTCGAAAATAATGGTTCAGTTCGCGAAGTTTACCGCAAGCTCCGTCCATTTTATTGTCGACATAATCGTCCATCAGAGCAATTAATTCGGTTAACCATGGATCGTTTTCGCACTACGTTTACTCTATGTGATAATACGCATCCCAGAGACGTCGAACAGTGCGCACCGAAGAAACAATTGCCGCTGTAGAGCAAAGTGTTGAAGAGGACCCGAATGAATCGATTCGCCACCGTGCACAGCAATTGGAGCTTTGTCCATCAACTTTATGGAAGATTTTGCGCAAAGATCTTGGCTTGCGACCTTACAAGATCCAGCTTGTGCAAGAATTAAAGCCGCGAAACCATGCAATGCGTCGTGATTTTGGTGTATGGGCCGAAAATGAGATTGATCTCGATGCTGATTTTCATCGCAAAATTTTGTTCAGTGATGAGGCTCATTTTTGGTTGAATGGCTACGTCAACAAACAAAATTGCCGCATTTGGAGTGAAGAGAATCCACATGAGACCCTTGAGACGCCATTACATCCACAAAAACTGACTGTTTGGGCTGGTGGAGTCATTGGGCCATACTTCTTCCGAAATAATGCTGGAGAGTCAGTTACCGTTAATGGAGACCGGTATAGAGCCATGATAACCGACTATTTTGTTCCCGAATTGGATGGCATGAATGTGGATGAGTTGTGGTTCCAACAAGACGGCGCTACATGCCACACAGCGCACGTCACAATCGATTTATTGAAGGAAACATTCGATGAGCGCATAATTTCGCGGAATGGACCTGTCAATTGGCCACCAAGATCGTGTGATTTGACACCATTGGATTATTTTCTTTGGGGATATGTGAAGTCGCTCGTCTACGCCAACAAACCAGAAACGTTAGGGGACTTGGAAGCCAACATTCGTGGCGTTATTGCCAACATACGGCCCCATATGCTCGAAAAAGTGGTTGAAAATTGGACCTGTAGAATTGGCTTTATTCGAGCCAGCCGCGGCGGCCACATGCCCGAAATCATATTTAAACATTAATGGCATAAAATTATCCTTCCAATAAAGCCAAATTGATGGACATTAAAACGATTTTCTTGTGTTTTATTTCAATTCGAAGTTCTATACCTCTAAAAAAAACACCCGATATGTATAAGGGCAGCAAAAGACCACTTAATTATCTGCAGTGTTTCGCAATTTTAAATTAAAACTTCAGAAATACAGTAGTTTTCCGATTTAACGAACCTAATTGCTGTCAGGCTTGTTCGTTTAAGTGAATTGTTCGTTATATCCAGTACTGAATTAAAAATGAATAGTATCGTCTATTTTATTCAAAACTCTAAATATGTAGAGTATTTTTTTGATATTTTATTTAAATTATAGTAATTTAAAACAAATATTTCATTAAAAATATGTATAAAGAAAATTAAAAATTAAAAAAAAACACTGCAATACAAAAATAATTTATTTAAAAAAATTAGTTAACACAGATTGCTTTCTTGAAATTGATGTCTTATTGAAAGTTTTTCAAAAGCATTAAATTTTTGCTACTAATATTGTTTCGCTAAGCCCATTTAATAACAACTTCTAAGTGCTTAATGATATCTTCGTGTTTTATTTTGGGTTATAGAATTTCTGTTTCATCTTTTTCAATTTTTTATTATCGCAATATCAAGTACTCAGTAGAAAATATTTGGGTGTTCGTTAAATACGATCTTCATTAAATCGAATGTGCAAATAATCGGAAAACTACAGTATTTCCAAAAGGTTTTGTTTGTTGAAACTCTTTCAAAAAAGATATCGAGACTTGCCTCGAATCAAGGTGTATTTAACAATTACAACAATACAAGAACAACAGGGATTTTTGTTTGTGCAGTTTCATTGCGAATGTCAAAAACCTAACCCATAAAACAAAGAAAACAGATACAGAAAAAAAAGTAAAAGTATTTTGTATGTATTTTGACATTCGCAACGAATAGTCAGCTGCTGCAATGCTGTCACCTGGTTAAATACGCCTTGCCTCGAATGATAAATTTAATAATATTTTAAATAAATTGCAACTGAAAAATGTTAACCCTAGAAGGCTTATCTATTGTGGTGATACATAAAGCCTTAACATATGTACGTCTGCGAGGTTAAACATATAAAGCACCCCATACACGTTTCAATCCAATTGGCAAAACTGAGTCGGTTGTAGTCCAAATCAAGCCGTATATGGCTATGTCTATTGCTTAGTTTGGCAGTTGTCGAGTTGGTTGAAGAAAAATCAAAAAATTTTTATTTTTTCCAGCTGCCTAGTAAGTTTTTCAATTCGTTTATGCTGTGTGTGTTCGAGTCTCTTGATCAGCTTTCAAAATTTATGTTTGTAGTTTTCTTTTGCAAAGAAAAAGTTAATTATTTCATTAGTTTCCTTGAATTTTAAATAAAAAAACATAAAAACAACATTGGTAGCAAACATGGATGCTTAGAGAAATTTTCCAATTGCTCGAAGAAAATACAGCTTTTCTTTTTCTTCATTATCAATGCATTCTGCATTAACCATAATTGCAATTATTTTTTTCTTTTTTCAGCCATAGCAATAGAAGTTTTAAAGTTTTAAATTTGTAATTGTGAAGAAAAACATATAAATTTGACAATTGAATGAAAATCTTTCAATTCAGTTTATAAAGTGTATGGTCGAGAATCAATTCAATCGAAAGACTGAATTGACAATTGAATTGAAGCGTGTATGGGGTGCTTAAGTCGCAAACTGTAGGCCGAAATAAAGTTAGTAGTGTCCCTAATTTTTTACGCATTTGAAGTTTGAGGCATTAATAACAAACTTCAACAGCCTATTTCTGATTTAAGAAAGTAAACTTAAGCAAATGAAAGCCACTCGCTCGAATTCGAACCGATATGGACTTTTCATTGGCACTCACTTTCATTCGAATTAGCTTACGTATGTACAAAAAATATGTCAATAAAATAATATAATAAAAAAAATTAATAAACATTTTTAAATATTCTCTTCCTTATTGTGGATTTAATCAATACATTTAAACCTGCTGGTGTTGTTTCAGCGGCTTTAGCCATCCTCTTTGCTGATTCAGTTTCAGCAACAGCCATTTTTTTTTAAGAATTAGCTTTTTCCCTATTTTTTTAGTCCGTGACTTTAAATCTGCCCAGGTCTAGAGTAAGTTCGGGTAATGTGATATACCTACTTTTTATTTGATTATAATGGTTTGAAGCTTAATTTGAATAGAACAGATCTCAGCTGGTATTCTGCTACAGATTTTAGGTTTACATTCAGGAAAGTGAAAGAGTCTTTGGAGCCTAAGTTTCAGAGACATTTGAGAGAAAGTGAAAAAATCCATAAACCAGCCATTGAAAAAATTGGCGGATAATACTTTGTTCTGTTAATGTGTGCGTGGCCGATGGTGATTTTTAGTCAGTAGTTAAAATAATGCTTAAAATTTGTTTCTATAATTAAACTGGGATTGCAATTAAGCTTAACTGTTTAGAGTACTTCATGAGGATTTTCAATGGCCTTTATTAATATTCTGAGATCTAGAAACTATTGAAAATAATATGGGTTGGAAGCCCAATTAGCTTATTCCAGCTAATTTTTAACTTATATTTATTTTTATTAAATCCTAAAATGTTGTTACGAAAGCAAAACTACAAGTGCCTGATTTTAACATTTCATTCTCATGTTAACGACACATTCGTAGCACAGAAATGGGATTTTATATGAAAACATTTACGTTTTCATTCGAGTTGTCTTTCGAGTCACTTTTCGTTTAGAAATAAAGTAGAGAAATCGAAAGCAATGTTCTTTCTCATAGAATGCGAATGAAGGTGTTCTTTCTTAAATCAGAAATAGGTTATAAGTAATTAAAAATAAAATCGAACTTATTTATTAAATCAACATAGAAAGACATGCTTGTTGTCAAAACTTGAAAATCGACTTCACAAAAATCAACAAAACCAAGTATCTTTTTTTTAATAGTTTATTTATTTTAGCATAAGTTTCTTATAATAATACTTTAAATTAAAGATAATCAGACTTTCAGTGACTAGACTAAAATTTAAGAGCGGTTTACACATACTTACATTAATTTTGTGCTCGCAACATACTATCTTTTTGCTCTTGTGGCAAACTATTTTTGAAATTTTCCTTTTTTTTTGGTTAATAGTATGTAATATGGACACCTCTTTAAGGCCATTTAACACTATAAAGTGTTACGTAAATTAACAAAACTGCAACACTTAGGATATTATTCTTTGAAAAACATAAAAAACAATGACAATTTATTATAACAGTGTTGCATTTTCCTTAATTTACGTAATACTTGTATTATAGTGTGAAATAGCCTTTAGTAACATAACTGCTTCCATCTTTTCTTTGAACGTCGTACAGAATCTGATTATATTTTCCTTCAGATGCTGATTCTTCTACCGAAAGGTTATCGTCTTCATTTAAAATTGACAAAATATCGAAAATTTTCAGTTTATTAAGTCGCGTCGCATCAAAGCGTTATATAAGTTAGAATATACACATATAATTAACAATAAATTATATGTTAAATGAAATTAAAGCATCACGGTACAAAAACTAAATCACAACATTTCTTATAAAAGTTTCATAAAGCTTTAACATACGTGTGGCAGGCGTTGGTTGGTTTACGTGGCTGCCCTCTACACGTAGGCATCCAAGTAGAATCTTGATGATTCCTTTGCCAGGCGTACTCTGTCTTAATAAATCAAAACTGTACAAATTTACAAATGACACATACACCATCAACGAGCTTCTGACGTCTATTAAGTTGAATAAGCACGCGAGTGCCTAACTTCATTCTTTAAACAGAGAGAGAGAGAGAGAGAGAGAGAGAGAGAGATAAAATGTAATTTCTTGTACGTCTCGCAGGCTTTTAGGGTTAATGCTATGTTCCCAATACATCTCAAACTAATTAGTTCGCTACGATGAATTCCCCTGTTTCTACTATACATTCCTAAATCCTGGTACTCTGTTCAAAATTGTGAACAATTTTCAGCAACATTTATTATTTCGCGCGAAAAATTTGACAAGTAACAAGTAATCTCCATATTACTTTTTCGGGAAAAATTTTCGTCTTTATTGGTTAAAAGTATGCAACATTGATCGACTTTTGTCAACAAAAATATATGTTTAATTCTAATTCACACCCACTTCCAGACTTCTGGAACACTTTGCTTATAATAGCGCTTGCTGTCGAGAATTCTCTTCCAGCATTATCTAGATTCTTCATCTATGGAAAGTGTATATGTGACAGCGCATAGAGAAAGTTTTTTGATCTGAGCATCGAATGAGACCGATCCCATGCCCCAAAAGTGTTCCCTCCCAGAGATATGCGCGTTTTATGAAATTGAAGTACACCAAAGATACACGTATTTAAATCTTTAAAATGGCTCTCCTGAACAAAACCGGTTTTTACCCTTAGGTCCCTTTCTATTTTGCGCGTCACATATAGTAAATATGTGCATACATATAAACTTAAAATCTTTCCAGGTTTTCCTATTTCATCAGCGATTTCTCGAAGATTCTTTTATGGTATTTCGGGTGTCTTTAAAGCATTTTGGGACGTATCTCAAATAAGTTTTCTTTTCTTTACTACTGATATTATTAGACTTTTCTCCAGTTCGTTAAATTTACTTTTTCCTTTTATATTTATTATGTTTTTATACATTTTATTTTAAAGAAATTTTTGGCACAGAAAATTAAAAGTAAAAAAAGCTACAGAATAAATTTTATCAACTTTGAATATTTCGGGCGAAATAAATTTCAGTCACATTATTTCACAGATCGCAAGAAAATGTTACTAGATACATTTCATAAATTGCAACTTTTGCAAAATTTTTTCATTAATTATGTCAAGATTTCGCGTGAAACTTTGAACATAGTACCAGGCTTCTTCAGTATTGCAACAACTAAGATTTTTTTAACAAAAATGTTAAAAGATTTGACATAAATAAAATACGCAGAACTCATGGGTTTCTAGTTCCATTTTAGCAGGACTTGAACTGTGAAGCAATGACATGACACTAATCTTGGCTTTAATATTGAAAAAAAACATTTTTTTCAATTGCCTTAAAAGCTTTTCTTTGTTACCATTAAATCATCATTTAATATAAATAAGTATGACATCGTTTTTCAAGCAGTGGCTTTAAAATTGCTCACAATTTTTCATTTATTAAAAAACATATATTTTTCAGATTTATAAAAAGTTATCAAAATAAATATAATTCAACATCCCGCCACTGAAAAATAAATTAATAATCGAAATGGCAACACTGGTATTAAGTTGATATAAAATTTCGGAAATTCGAAATAAAAATTAGATTTTGATGATTGTTTTGTACAATTGAGCATAATTGAAAATGAACAACAGACATAAACTTGTATGTATTTGGGGATAAAATTACGAATTTGACACCGAATTACGGATGCCGTAACACTATTGTATAGTGAAAATATGAATACTATTTTTATATTAATTTGAAATTTAACTAGGAACCCTGCCCGTCTTTATGTTGCTAACGAAAACTATTTATTTTATGTCAAATTACTTGGTTGCTCGTTCAACGATGAAAACATGCTAAAATTAAAAAAAAATTATTTCTGGTTCCTGGAATGAAGGCGAGCTAATGGGCTATTTATTTATTTATTTTCCTTTTGTCGTCGTCATTTAACAACGCTGTGTCGAACGATAATAGGTGCGTTTGCTTACTTTTACAGTAAACTGCAGTAAATGAGTAATTACTGAATAAACGGAAAAATTTACTCTCAAAAAAGAGATATTGCCCACGAAAGTACGCGAACGGAAATTAGTAAGATTAAGAAAACAGCTGATAGCAAATAAATGTAGTGTTGAAATCTATTTACACTTTTGACTCTACTCAACTCTTTTTCTTGTTGGTACTCGCTGTAATATTTATTACTTGTGTATCCAGCGGCCGACTCAATTGACCGCATTCTAGAAATTACTATTAAACATATACATAAATACATACGACAAAATATAAAAATAAAAAAAACATTCTAAATAAACACCTTAAAAATCTCTCTCATTTCTATGCAAAAGCTAATGGGACAAACATACATGCACACTTTGTTTATTTTTCAAGTTGAAGCTGATACATGCATGTGTAATAAGTGTACATGTATTAGTAGCAGCTTTAAGCGCTTATAGCTTCCAAAATATTGAACCGATTTAAATAAAATTAATATTGTGCACATCTATATAAAAACCCGTTTAAAAACATACAAATCTCTCCAAAATCGGTTTAGTATTACGGCCGTAAAAGGGATCTAAATAAGTGTGTTTGCCTATTAATAATATAGATAACACGAACATTTTAAGAAAATATAAACAAATTATTTCCAGTAATCTTTTCCATAAGTTTATATTTATTTTATTTGATTTTGCTAATTTGTGTATGATTAAATTTATTCAAAAGTATGTGATCATATTGTTTTACTATTGATTACCTTCAAATACAAGTGCAGTACTAAATAACCATATACTTAGCACTTTCACAACTCCAAAGTATTAAAATAACACAAAGGAAAGAAAATTGTAAATGGTTTCTAAAACATTTATTTCCTTTTAAAAGGCAAATACTTGTTCAATAAATAAATAGTTTCAATATAATTATTAACTGTTTAGTTTTTATTATTTAAATTTTTTCTTTTTTAAATAATTTTTTTTCTCAAATTGAATACTTTTTGTTTTCTTACTTTTGTTTGTTTAACTTTTGAATTATGTATGTTTTTATATTTAAATATCTGCAGCAAGATATATTAAAAACAGGTAATCTTAAGGGATCAGGTGATCTTTATCTCCCAGAGCTGTCAAAATTTGTTTACTTTTAATACAAAATTGTTAAAATAATTTTCGTTTTGTGTGCTTAACTGAATTGTGTTTCCTAAAAAAGAAAAATATTAAAAATAAAGCAATTGTTTGACATCCCAAGGCGAATTTAACCAGGTGACAGCAGCTGACTATTCATTGCGAATGTCAAAATACATACAAAATACTTTTACTTTTTTTTCTGTACATGTTTTCTTTGTTTTATGGGTTAGGTTTTTGACATACGCAATGAAACTACACAAACAAAAATGCCTGTTGTTCTTGTATTGTTGTAATTGTTTTCCTAATGCTGTCACCTAATTAAATACACCTTGGGTTTTCCAAAAACAAAATGCGTGTGGTTTTTTGTATAGTTGTTGTTGTTGTACTATCGAGTATACCTGTTTTTAATATATCTTGATCTGCAGTATACATTTGTAAACACTCAGTCATGAACTGTCACTTTATGCTCTCAATTTGTGTTCTCATTTACTGTGAAGTCCAGTAAACTTTTTTAAAAACTTTTGGGTACTCGAACGCACCTAATGTTGACATTGTTAACAATGTAAGTGTATTTTGGAAATATGTACATGAAATTTATTAACATAATTATATATTAAATAACGCAAGACAAATAAAATCATGTTATTTGATCACAATTTTTTTTCTACAAAATATTGACTGTATGGCTAAACGACGCCACCGATTATTTTTACACTCAGCTGCCGCCGACTATTTTCAGACGACTTCGATCTCTGAAAAAGTATAACTAAAATAAAACAAACGATAAAGTGTGTTCGCATAAACGACTAAAGTACTCTTATCGTTCGCTTTGTTTGGTTTTCATTCGACTTGTCGTGCTGACAGTTGTTACTGGGCGTCGCGCTTCAAACAAGCAAAGATAACATTTTTCTTTAAATAGATTCCATAAAATGCAACTCTAGCGATTGCTTTCAAAGGAAGGAAGCCTTGCTTACAATGTCCTCTACTTCCGCAACTATACATTTATTGCACATCTAAAATTTACTTTTATTTTAGCCATAACTGTTTACAAATGAAACTGCACACAGAAATCTTTATTGTTTAATAAGATTAAAAAAACTGAAGTCTACTTCATTATTGCATAATACATTCTGTACTCCATTGTTCATTGCATTTTTTTCTTTTTAAACATTTGTTATTGCCTTTTTGGTTTTTTAATGATTTTTTTCCTGCCTTAAAAAGAGTGAAGTACTAAATAAAATTATTATAAAAGATTATATAATAAAATATTAATATTTTTTTCTTAATTTTCTTTTACAATACTTTCGATTATAAACGATACGGTCAGACGAGCCAAATAATTAATGAAATAAGCGTAACAACAAAAAAAGACGTGTGGTACTCGGGTACTGCCACGGCAAAAATATTGCATAGCATTTTTTTATCAACTTATGCAATTATAATTATTTAACTATTTTTTATTTATGCAGTATTTTTTTTTTCTTTGATATTAATTAATTCAAGTTTTTTCTTTGATATTAATTCAAGTTACACTTTTTGAGTGTGGTGACCGATAAGACAGCAAATTTTTTTCTTTTATTGAATAAATGAGAAGTTAATATCGTTTAAAACCCTACGAATTTAGATTACGAATTGTGAGCGTGAGTGAACGTGAGTAAACTTGAGTGAGCGTGAGTGAACGTGAGTAAACTTGAGTGAGCGTGAGTGAACCTGAGTGAACGTGAGTGAACGTGGGGTAGCGTGAGTGAACATGAGTGAGTGTGCGCCCATTAGTAAATTGTTAGCGTAGTTTTTTCACTCACGCTCAATTGTTTTATACTTACATACATGCACGCTCACGTGATTGAAAAACAAAAACAAAAGACTTAAGAAACAAACTTAGTGTTAGGTTTTTTTTTCGTTACGGAATGTCTTGATTCGGTCGCCGCGCTCAAAGCCCGTGATAAAAGCTATACAATAGCTTAAAAATGTATACTCTCATACTACATATTTTGCCCAGCTGAGACTCATTGTGTTTCATTATCATTTTTTATTGTCAAAATGTGCTTTTTGGTAAATATTTCTGATTTTAAATTATTGTTGAACAGTTTATTTTGATATACAGTAGAAACTCGATTCTTGCACGTAATGAAAACCGGGCTCGGTGCAAGTTTCGAGGTTGTCGCAAGTACCGAGTATTAATTTTCCATACAAAACAAAAGGCACAACATACATCTGTTTAGAATCTAAGTTTAATATTTCAACTCAAAACACTTAAGTTCAACGCATTCGTATTAACAGTAGATACTAATTTTATGTGGAATTAAAGAAATTTAAAATTTTTGTTTTGTACAAAGTCGCTTGTTCAGTACTACACTGCTTCTTAGTCTCTGGAGCATCATAATATCGTCTAATGAAGCATTGTTTTGCTCCACCCATTCTAAGCAAATGTTGAACGATGATATAGTCTCCTCCGATGTAACTTGCTTCGTATTAACTACCACATCACCGGTTTCTTCACCATCAGCAAGGTCATCATCGGTACACTGCTCTATCATTGTGTGATATTTGCTGCAATGGTTCTACTTTTTGAAGCAAAGTTGCAATGGATTGAATATTGAATGCATCGTCAGCTAGCTGTAAACGGAACTCTGAAAGAGGAATGACATCTTTATTATCCCAGTCGGATGATTTATTAAATAGTTTTTGAAATGATGACCGAATTGAAGACTCATTTAGGGCATTCTACGCCAGGGATGCAAAAGTTGGTACAATTGTACTTTTTTTAGCACTATTTGAAAGTAAAAAGTACAACAGCACCCCCATACCTAATTTAGCACTATTTCATAATTTTCCTAGTTTTATTTCTTTAAGCGAAAGTATTTTAAATCATTATCCAATTTTTTATATGGCAATTTCATGTTAACCATTCGCTGTGAATTGTTTTATAACCAAGGCGGAATTATACAGATGGTGGCGATTGTACAACAGGTACAACATAACAATAACAACTGACATCTCAACTCCTATGTCAACATATACAAATTTTATGGGAAAAAATAGAACAAATATTTAAATATGATTTGCTTTGGGTGAAGAATTCAGGTATGAAAAACAAAGTAAATGAACCGATGTTTACTGATATTTGAATTGCTAGAGGAATATTATCCATCCCACATTCGTTTCAAAATTTTATTTAAAAAAAAAAACAGAAGAACAGGTGGTTTGTTTCGACTGTCTCTATCTAATCCAAACAAAGGATTTGCTGAAGTCATATAATTCGTGCTGCTACAATTTAGATTTGACTAAGAGTTTGTTAGCAAGAAGTATATCATAAATTATAATTTTATATTCAGATCTCAACAACCGATAGTCTTTTGTGTACCTTTTGGAATTAAGCATTAAATTTAATTGTTATCTTTGTCTACATAATATATAAATACTAAGTACAAATGAATTTCAATGTACCCTCTTGGTAATTGTTAAGTTTTTTACACACATATATGTAGAAATGAATTTTTATGTACGTTTTTAGTTAATTGTTATTAAAAAATATTTAAAAAAATAAAAAGTACAATCGGACTGAAGAAAGTACACTTCTTCTTAAAACTTAGTACAATTTGAAAATTTCATTTTGCATCCCTGTTTTACGCATTAGCTAAAAAACTTAATTTTTTTCTTTGCCATTATGACACCGCACCTCTCAATAGTCAGCTTAAAACTGATTACAACATTTCATCAGCAGCATAAGACGACGGGGATTTCCCGAAATGTATTCAGTCTAAGAAAACGTAAGCAAAGCAGCACGTAAGAGTAATACAAAAATGTTGCAAGTATCGAGTTCAAAATTTTCGGATGTCGCAAGTACTGAGTGCTTAATGAAAAATATTTCTATGTTGCAAGAATCGAGGTGTGCAAGTATCAAGTATGTGCAAGAATCGAGTTACTACTACCTATATACATACATATGTATGTATCATATTTGTTTGTAAATGCGAATTCTCTTGCGACTACCAGTGTGCAGTTGCCTTGGATCCGCCTATTCAATTAACAGTTGTAATAAAAAATGTACGATTTCCCTCTGTTGAAAATATGTATGTAAGAAAAACGGCACGCCGACGTGCATGATAGCACTTTTGCGTAAGTGTCTCGTGATTTCCCGATTTCCCGATTTTTCTCGATTTTTCCCTTCAAATAATATGTTTTCCCAATATTTCTTTTAATAACGGAACATGTACATTAGACCGTCTCACTTTTCACTTTTTTAAGAAATGAAAATCGATTTTCTTAATCTACTCTAAAAACTAAAGGTACAGTCACACTTGGCAAACATTTGCCCAAAAAAACGTAACCACTACTTTTGCTTAGGGTTAGTGTGATTTAACTTGGTTTTTATATCACAAAATGATGTCAATTATGCCGCAATACGCTATTTTTATATTATTTTTAATAAATGCGAACCCAAATTTAAAAAGAAAAATATTGGAATTAAAGAAAATACAAATTTAGCTTGTCTGTTGGTTTCGTTTTTTTTTCGGCAAATGTTTGTCAGATGTGACCGCACCTTAAGAATTTCGGTGTATAAAACTTAAATATTTACGAACGGGAAGTGGTCTCAAATCGTTTTATTTTGAGGAAAAATGCCTTTTTTTCCAAAAAATTAAAAAATCTTGCTTTAGTAATTTGCCTTTAACTCAAGCAGTTCTTAGCGGATTTGAACTTAATTACATGCATTAGAAAGCTTATTAAATTTCCTAAATGTTTCTTAAAGCAACATTGCACTTTGGTTCGATGGTTTTTTATTCATATCATTACAAATTCAGATTTTCAAATACGTACGTTATAATTTTTTCCATTTTCGCTTACCTTTTCTTATATAAAAATTGAACGAGGCACAATTTTTATATTCTGTAAATGCAGTATGGTAGGAAATTTTAAGATAAAGATTTTGTTGTAAATATAAGTAGCATTATGTTAAGAAAAACTGCAGCAATAGGCGAAATGCCGAAATGACTAAAGTTGTTTATTTGTAAATTTGTTGCAATTCATAAATACATTAGTTTAAAGTTAGACATACATATGTACATATGTGTGTGTGTTTTTTATTTCAATGTCAATGTTGACAAGAAGCTTAATTTTTTAAGATGTCTCGCCGAATTTTTTTTTTTTGTATTCAGTTTTTTTCTTAATAATTTTCCTCAAGTTTTTGATATTTCAGCCATATTTTCCAATATATGTTTTTTAATTTTTCCGACCAACGTTTTTGGGTTTTCTGTAGTAGTTAGCTTCTTTTTCCATTTTTTTTATTTTAATTAAAAACTATTTTGCAATTTGAATCGATAGAGACTATTTTTGAATTGCAATGTAAAAACATAGAACTTCGAAAAGTTTTTTTTTTGGAATTGAATTACGTAGATAGCACCTTTGCAGTTTGGAGAATTTTTCTGAATTTCGTTCATTTTTATAATGTGTATAGTTTTGCTTCTTAGTTTTTCTTTTCTTACTTTTAATAATTTGTAATCTTTTTTAGTCCTTTTTTAGGGTTAAAACATGTTTCTCGTATTAGTATTTTAAATTTTTAGTCGCATTATTTCCAATAATTAATATTTTAGATACACGTGTGTCTATACCCCTCAATAATTAATTTAAATTTGTTTTTGATAAAATCCTAATTATGGGAAATAGCGCGATTAAAAATTTAAAATACTAAAATTTTAGCAATTTCCATAAAAAGCACCAGTTATTAACTTGACAGCTTTCGTATTTTAAAACATACTCGTGTGAGGGGCTGCTCACATACTGCATGATGTCATCGTCGCCGCTTTTAAACATAAAGTTTCTTAAAAAAACGTTTCAGTATAGATAAATTGTAAATTCCCTAGCAACCAGGCCTCGAAGTATTTTTTCTCCTTCTAAGCTGCTGAAAATATGCAAATTGTCTAAATCGACCAAAATTTTTAACTCTTCTCAGTTGTGTCAAACCTAAATAGTTCGTTTTAAATATATTTTGGTCAAATTCTATAGTGTGTAAACTTTCGAAAGGAATCATAATAAAAATCATAAAATCGAATTGCATCTTAAAAATTTAAGCAGCGGTAATGAAGTTTTGAAATAATATATCTTAACACAATTTTTTGAAGTTCGAAAAATATTTTGAAAAAGCTCGTTACAAATACGATTTATTTTTATTTTTTTTTTTTTTTTGCTTGAGGCACCCCCAAATTTTTTTTTTGTTAATCTGTATGAAAATATTTGTATTTATACATATTTACGTAAATACTATTTCTAGGGTCCGATACGAAGAATTTTTATACTTTTTTCTTTATAAAAATGAGAGGACCCTAATGTGCATGTGCAAGTGATATTTTTTGCTTTCCTAGTTTAAAAACTTTTAGAATTTTGAGCAAATTTTTTAGATACGAATTTAGAATTTTTTTTATTGATGTTATGGTGTTATAAAAATTATTTAACAATTCTTATGGCCTGTTTATAGAAAACAAGTTACTCAAAATTTTTGTTGAAATGAGCTTAAAAATTCGTTTATCGTTTTTATAATGCATGTGTCGGCTAGAATTCAGTGAAAACGTAAGAATGAACGTTTAGGTTTACATTTTGTGATTTCTATAACACATTTACAAATGTTGTTAATGTCAAAAGCATACAATCGAAAAAAACTATTCGTGCGGTAAAAATTTTTATACAAATAATATAATACGAACATCTTACAGACATTTTGAATATTATTACACTTGATAACTCCCCTGCAGATAATATTGGACTACGTGGTCCATTATAGCTGAAACGGACTAGTTACAACATGGTTCGATGTAATGCAGTTATGGAGTATGTCATTTTCAAACAAGAGCTTATTGCTGTACGAGAATTGTTCGTGCTTTCACGATAGTACTCGTGCCTAACAAATTACTTATGCGTGGTACATTTTTAATGACATGGAGTAGTTTTTGGGTTAGTCCGATGTAGTGCAAACCTTGACCATATGGCCCAAAAACATTACCACACACATATCAAAAACTAAAACATATCATACCATCACTGGCTTTTTAAAAACTTTTGCGCGATTTCGCGTTTTTTGCAATGTGAGTGACTTTTTTATTTTTTATTGTTTCATCGATTTTTAAATGATATTAAACATTTAAATTTTCTCAATGATTGGGCTTAGGCATGAGGCGCATATGCATAAGAATTTGGCATATATTTTTTGCCCTTTTTATTGAAAAGTTGCAATATAATTATTTTTTGAAATAGTGAGTTTATTAGAAATTATTGTGTCATCACTTATGCGAGAAAATTTTTGTCTAAAAAAAAACTTTGAATAGCAATTTTTTTTTGATAAAAAGTAAAGGAAATGTTACATTATTTTAAGAAAAGAAAACGGCATAAATAAATTTAAAAAAAATTTTTTAATTCTTTTTTAATAGATTGTATACACATATATTAGAAGCACGTTTCAAATGAAAATCAAAACGAATAGAACGTAAGCTAGACGAGTAGTTTAAAAAAAAAACTAATTTTCTTACGTACTCGTCTGGGTACCGCTCGCTCGTCTGAAACTTCACATGGATTATAAAAACAGGCCATTAACTAATTTAAAGTTTTTTCTTCTATTTTGTCTCCTGTTTTGAAATCGTTAAAATTTTTACACATGCTTCAATTCATATTCTGAAAATTCGATATTCTGAAAATTTCGTGTTTAAGCATTTTCTTCAACCCTTGCTATCTAAGTAACATAGGAAAAATGCTTATTAAGCCTTCGCCAGTATTAAATATATTAAAAAAAGTTTGTTAAAGCAAAAAAAAAAGATAAAAAAAATAAAATTCATATCCAGTCATTTGGGAGAAAATAAAAATAACCACAACGGCAACATTGTTAAGAGTGTTCATTTATTTAGTTTTTTTGCTCAATTTTGTTTTGCACTAATTTTAGTTCCGTTACATTCTCTATTATTGTTGCAATGTCCGTTATATCCCATATGGTCTAGTGGCTAGGATATCTGGCTTTCACCCAGAAGGCCCGGGTTCGATTCCCGGTATGGGAAGTTTTTTTCCTTAAATTTTTTTAATATAGTTTTTCTAAATATTAAATATTATTAATTAGTATTCATAATATGTATATACATATTTGAAAGGTTTTATTGTTTATTTGCTTTAGAAATTACGAAACCTTGAATATTTACTTACATCCATACGTAGATGATTTGCCAATAATCGCAATATGTACGTTATATTATCAGCCTTTCGGCACAATTAAACAATACACATGTACATACATATGTAAATGTAAATAAATAATAATGAAAAAATAATAGTAATTAATTTTATTACCCACCTGGTGATAAGTACCACGCATTTCTGCGGGTCGTTCGGGTTTTCTTTGGTGGTGTGTATTATGGCCATTATTTGCTTTTTTAATCTTCCTTTGCTGATACAAATCTTTTTCGTCTGCTGTGGCAACAATTTGATAATTTAGTTTTTGCGACACAAATTTACTGTATTCATCTTCTCTGCAAATAGAAATAAAAACGAGCACAAAAACAAATATTAATGCCATGGTAACAATTAATTAAGCTAATATTTGAACTAAAATGAAAACAATTGTTACTTAATGAACTTTAACAAAACTGAGTTAAACAATGTTGAAGAATTGAAAAAAACACGTGTTGCTATTGTTTACACACACACACACATGATATTGATAAGGATTAATACAAAACAGAGTAAATAAATCTGATAACACTTTTATAATTAACCGAACAAACGTAAAATATAAAAAAAAATTGAAAACAAAATAAAACAAGTTTTTATTAAATTTGCTCTAAGGTCTCTTTTTCTTGAATGAAATATGAAAAACTATTTCTATTAAGGTCGGATCACACGATTGCCGCAAATACACCAATCAGGTGAAATTTTTATTGTGCTGAATTGGTGCACAATAACAATATTGTCCCAATCAAATATACTGCAGTCACATGATTGCCCCATTTTATAAAAATTTTATTGCCGCGGATTGGCGAAGAATGAATTTGTGTCAATGATTGCCGCAGTCCAGTCATACGACGGTGCTAACTTGCGGCAACACCTACAAACAGCTGTTATGGTAGTTTTTAGTTTGTTTTGTTTTACGTGCAACGTTTTTTTTTAGCATATTGATGTAATTCTGCATCGTAGCTTTTAATTGGCCTCTAAATTATTATTAATCGCTCACTGCTTATTATATTTAGTAATATAAATACAGTTCGCTCGGGAAAACGTCAACTAATTAAAACCGTGAGTGTTGACGTTTATGAATGTAGAAACTTTTAATAAAAAATATATTGATAGTGTGCTTTAAAACGTTTTTATTGACTATAAACTAAAACGAAACATAAACAAACACAAAAAAGAACAAAAAAGGCTTTCAGTCTAACTAAAACTAAAGGAACACATTTTAAAAGAGATCACATTTCACATACATACTTATGCATCTAAAAATGTTATTTTTTTCTGTTGTTTACGTGAGGAGAGAAATAAGCTCTCCTCTCGTAAACGTTTTAATGCATTTAGGTAATTTTGCTCAACATTCTCGCATTGAGCTAAATTCTGAACTAATTTCATAAAATAAATGTGTGTGTGTGTGTGTGTGATCAAAACTGTGTATTTTAACTCTTGCTAAATTCAAAATTTTGATTTATTTAAAGTTGACGTTTTAGAGCTTTGTGGTTAGGTTGACGTTTTAGAGTAGACAATGTAAAAAATGAAGGGTTGACGTTTTGGGATGTTGACGTAAGCTAGTGTTGACGTTTTCCCGAGTGCACTGTACAATCTACACTTAATAAATTTAACTAAAAAAAATTAATAATAAAATAAAATTTTTTTTGCATTAATTCTATGTCTAAATAATATATGTATTTTTTTCAAAGCGAAAAAAATTCATGCATTTAAGGATTAACGTTAAAAATAAGTTTATGGTACGCAAAACCATTAAAATAAAACACACAAAAAATTAAACTAATTAAATAAATTGCCGCATATTGGCTAACTTTGATTGCCACATGAGAAGACAATAAATATTGGTATATTTTTAACATTTATATTGGCGCATGGTTGCCTATCGACCGTTCACACGATTGCCGCACCAGAGTTGCATTTGATTGCGGAAAATCAGCACAATATTGTTCTCGATTGCCGTAGGGGACAATAAATTGTGAAATCACACTATTGGCATATAAAATAGGCCAATAATTGGTGCATTGCGGCAATCATGTGATCCTTCCTACCTTAAATAAAAATTAACTAAAAATAAATCTAGATAGTGGAGAAAACCGATAACAAGTCGTAGTTGCTAAAATGCTGGCTTCAATTTTAGACTTTTTAGTTTTTTTTTTGGGAAATTGCAGCTTCTTTAATTTTTTTTAATAACCACAAATTTTTCCTAAGAAATGTTATTTTCTGCTGCCCATTCTATGGAAATGTTTTGGGGAAGTATTTGCATCATCTACTTTAATTTGTTGCACTTTTTGAATTTGTACATTCTCTGATATTTTTTAAGTTTAAAATTTTTTTGAACTCCGCTCCTGCTTGTGAACAAAAAGAGTTTTTCTGTGTACTGAGCCGATTAAAATGATATATATTCGGGTCACTAAAGCACAAGAATGTCTGTTATTTGGTAAAAGAATGAAGAAAATCGTTTGGCAAACAAAGGAGAATAAGGGATCCGAAAATTTGTTTTTGCCTATTTATATTATTCAACTTATTCCAGTTGGCGACATCGAGGTCACTTTAACACAATACCAAAAAATTGGAACTTGTCTACTCGAAAACAATTTTGTGCCACTGGCAATATATTTCTGTTCTCTAAGGTCCAGAAAATAACTTGAGCCTGTCAGTAGTATTCAGTTGTTTTCGAAAACCGATAGACAAGCCCCAATTTTTTGGTATTGTGTTGACGTGACGTCGATGTCGCCAACTGGAATAAGGATTAATATATATTGTTTCTTAGTATTCTTTGGTTTCTATTTTATTTGTTCGTTCAGTTCAGTGATACGAAAACTTTAAACTGGTAGAATGCTTAATATGTAAAAATATTACGCTAAAACGTTCTACGGCAAAAAAAGCCAAATGGTAAACTAAATGCTATTGCCATTTAATAAATATTAGTGTATCCAGCGGTCGACTCAATCGTCCGTATTCTAGAAATAAATATTAAACATTTACATAAATACATAAGATTAAATGCAAAAACAAAAAACATTCCAAATAAACAACTGGCTCATTCTATGCAAAAGCCAATTGGACAAACAGACATGCACACTTTTTTTTCTTTTTCGAGTTGAAGCTGATACATGCATGTGTAATAATAAGTGTGCATGTATTAGTAGCAAATTTAAACGGTTATAGCTCCCTAAATATCGAACCAATTTAAATAAAATTAAGATTGTGCACATCTATGTAAAAACCCATTTAAAAACATATAAATCTTTCCAAAACAGGTTCAGTATTATGACCGTAGAAGGGATCTAAAACACGTGTTTGCCTATTAATATTTAATAAATATGTATGTGTATACATATGTAATCATGCAAAAAGCAAAGGAACATAATTCCAGCCGGGTGTAGCCGAGAAAGCTCTTGTTTTTCTTTTAATTAATTCACCTTAAATATTCCACAATTGCGGATTCGTGAAATTTCTCCTCTCAAAAGCAATAAAATAATATTTTGTTGCTACAGAATATTTAAAAATTTGAATTTTTCCCATCCCAAAAGCTTAAGCTGTATTCAGAATGGAACAATATTTTAAAATTTTTCATAATATGTTTGCAAAAACATGTTTCAGATTTGTCTTCAAATTGTAAAATCACGATTACACTCATAACCGGGCTTGCGTCGTTTCGAAGTTGCGTTTTTTGAATTTTCGCGATTTCGATGTTGCGTCGTTAGTGCTTCAGTTTGCGTTGCATGGCTTCTAAGTTGCGTCGTTAGTGCTTCGATTTGCGTTGTTAATAAATGTTTGTATGTACAAAGCAAAAATAGAAAAAAAGGGATTTCCCGTCGAAGTCTAATGCAAATTTGTATGTGAAAATTGTCTACAAGCTTGTCTTCGTTGGTAGTTTCAAATTACATTTGGTAAAGTGAAGTCTTTTATTTTAATAAAAACTGTTATCACACAAATAATAATAAAAAATTGGTATTTTCTATTGAAAAATAATTTTTTTTACTAAAATTATGAGTCTCGGAACGAATTAAATGAAAATTAATACAAATGTATGGAAAACTGTGATTCGGTTTGCGTCTCGGTTTTTCGGTCCCAATTAGCGACGCTAACCGGGGTATCAGTGTACTTAGTTTAATTTTTTTCTTTATTCAAAATGAAATTATCTCTATTGAAAATCGCTACAAAGGTGACAGCTTATTTCGAACAAAAGAAAACCTTTAATTGAAATCATAAAGCAAAGGCAAAATATATGTATATATTTATAAGTCAGCCTTACTACACAGTAGAACTTAATCACTGTAGAGTAAAACCAAACTGTTCTTGATTAAGTTCAAAAACAATTATTGTATCGTATAAGATTTCAAGTTTCTTTTTTTGTAATTTCAAGTACATTCCATATTTAAACAATTGTTTTTAAAAATTTAAAAAGAATTTATATATATGCAAAAACACATAAATAAATACATATTTTCAGTTTAATAAAATATGCCCAATTTACAACGGATTGTAAAAGTTTAGTTGTTGTATAAATGTTGCTGGTACTTTCCACATTAACATACAACTTATTCAATAGATTATGAATTGGACAATATTATAGACTATAGAAGCCGTACAAACATTCGAGTTTGGCTAGAAAATTATATTCGGCGCTAGTCAAAATATTGGCCGACTTAGTAGTTTTGAATTGATATAAAATAATTGTTCAATACTCAATTGAAATGCAATTGATATTGAGTTTTTTATGTGTCTCTGACTTTTGACAAATTCACTTTAAATAAACAAATACGAGTACAACATCAACATATTGTTTTTATTGTCTTTAAATGATTTTTTGTTATGCTTTTATTTGAAATCATATGACTTTTAATATGAAAGTACATTTATGATTTCAATTGAAAGTTTCGTCAAGAAATTATTGCAATTTAATAAATGTGATGGATGGATACAACACAAAGCGCTAATTGAAATGATATTCTCAAATACATTTTGATTGGATTTTTATGAGACACTTGAGTCCAATTGGTTCAAATTAAAATGGTACGCAACTTTTGAAATATGTAATTTGAAAAACTTTCTTTGTTAACTTTTAAGTCATGGTTCACACTATGAAATTTTTCTTTGTAGGTGTACAGAGAGAGAAGTTTGGGAAGGTGTACACTCTTTCATGTACTTTGAAATTCTCTTGTGTTTTGTTATTCGTAACTCCCAAACTGAAAATGGCTGCAGCTTTATTTTTGATTTTCTTTTACTTTTCTTTTATGGTGGTGAGAACATAAATTTGTGTAAAAAAAAAGAATGTGAAAAAAGAATGCAATAACCTTGAATTTCATTACAAAGAATTCCAATGTATAGACATTAATGAAAGTTCAAAAGAGAATTAGAGAAAATTTCAGAAAGAAAACTTTCATAGTTTGAACCGGGACTAATCAAATTTTATTGAAAAGTATTAAAAAAAATCAATCAATAATAAAAAATATTTTTTGTACTGTTGTAAAAAGCCGTTGCTTGAAGTACTCAATATCAATTCGATAACTTTGTAGTGTATGTGCTATAATTTGGCTCATCACTGTAGCTGCTATAATTGTGCACACAACTATTTCAGCAACTTGGAGTTCAATCAAAAAGTGATTCATTCCATCAATTGGTTTCGTGGGATTGTAATGACACATTATTATGTTTAATTAATTTTTATAAATTAGAATTAATATGGATTGTAAAACAATTGTTTTAATTCTCAAAAGGGCATTTTGATGGTCCTTGAATGCGGCAGGAGTGAATCTTAAAATACTCAAAGTCCCTTTACACTTTCTAAACTGAGTGCTCAAGTCTAGCTCAAAAGATTCAACGTCCTTCTTATTTCAAAATAAAAATATATAAGAGGTTAATATACGATTTCATTGAAACTCAATTGTCAAATTTAGTAACTTATTTAAAATATGTAACTAAACGGAAAGGCTTAATAGCGATTGGCCCATAATATATTTGAAAACCGAGTCATAGGGTAGACCAGAGATCAAACAATGAGGTTATATTTTAGCTTAAATCTGCATTTTTTCCCCCATCAGATTATGAATAAAAAGAGATAGCAATATCATTTATGATGTCATATCAGATTATCGTTTGACAGAGATAGAATAACAACTACAGCAGCATACAGTCTCGTGCCATCTCTGGTCTTCTTTGTGACAGAGCTGAATTACTTTAAAATATTTTTAAGAAAATTTTATTTATTTACACTATAAAATGCAACTCTGAGAGTATCGAGTACTTTTCGTTACTGAATCTCGTGTAATTTCTGGTATTACTTGCTTCTTAGTTGATTTACTTTGAAATATTTTGTGCATTTAGACTATAAAATGCAATTCTGAAAGTACTGAGTACTTCTTTGTATTGAGTACAGGAAAATATATACGGCAATGAGTACTCGGTACTCCACAACTCAATATTGTAAAAGTAATGTTTACATTGTTTTATAGTTAAGCATGGTACTCTGATCTTCATTTCGTGCGAACTGCTGTCAAAAGTCCATATAAAAAAAATTCATGCAAAATAATTGCAAAATAATGTGGCCGAAGTTGTACTCTGTTCATCTTGTGAAGACATACGAAATGTTTCTGGCAGCATTATTTTTTCAACCACAACATGTTTCTGCTAACATATTTTCCAACTGCAAAATATTGTAAGCACCACTTATTTCGTGCGGAATTGCAAACAACAGATGGCCAGATATTTCTGGGCGTTGTGGCTTTAATTTTAAGGTTGCTGCCCAGAAATAATTAAAATAATGGAAAATAATGTAAATATAATATAAAATGAAGGTGAGTGGTTTTTGCAGAACGTGTGTATTCAATGAGCTCCTCCGCAGCAGCTGCGAGATGTATTAATTGATACATTGCAGTACAAACTCCTAAAATTACTTTGTTGTCCATTTGTTTTAATTTTTCTTAAAAAACAATGTTGTTTCATTTTATTATTACGTTTGAAAATTTTGACAAGTGATCAGTTGTGACAATACCACGATTTACAACAAATTTATCGGTTTTATTGCCTTGAAGGAAGCACCATTGTTTTTCTTATGTAAACAAAAACCATATGTTTATATTTGAAGTGATTAATTTAAAAAAAATTGGTTAATAGACAACAAAATAATATTAGGAGCTTGCGATGCAACGTGTCAATTAATGCAAATTGCAGCATCTATGGAGAGCTCTTTGAAGACACACGCTCTGCAAAAAGTCCCTACCTTCAGGATAGAAATGATAAAGGAAGGTTTGCTTCAGATGTAAGTGTAATTTCCTAATTTATTCATGCATTTAATATATGCGGTTGGAATGTAGCTTATGTGACTTATCCCAAATACTTTTCCTTTTTTTATAGCTGATATAAGTAGACGCTTCTCTGTGTAACTAAATTTAATTTTATCTTTTTCAATTTTTGTCATATTTTGACTATTTTCCATTATTTTAAAGATTTTTGCGCAACAAACTTAAAATTAAAACCACAACGCAAGTAAAATATGATCAGCTGTTGTTTGAAATTCCGTACGAAATAAGTGGTGCTTACATTATTTCGCAGTTGGAAAATATGTTGCCAGAAACATTTTGTGGTTAAAAAAATAATGCTGCCAGAAACATTTCGTATGTTTCCACAAGATGAACAGAATACAACTTCGGCCATATTATTTTGCAATTATTTCGCATTCATTTTTTTATATGGACTTTTGACAGCAGTTCGCACGAAATGATAAACAGAGTACCCTGCTTTACATAAGAAAAACAATATTACTTCAACGAAATAAAACCGATAAATTTCTTCTAAATTGTAGTGTTGTCACCACTGGCTAATTGTCAAAATTTTCAAACGAACTAATCAATGTTGTTCAACATTTTCCGCAAATTTGAACAGAGTACTAGGCTTTATATGTTCAACCTCTTCAATGTTTCGATACTTTTGTTTCTAAACATTTTTAGGCCGCTTAAATGAGTCTCGGTGTATGCAAATATACTTAGATTTCGATCGTCGATAATTTTAATCGGCTGTTACTACATTGGCAAAAAATAAATATGGACAATTGAAAATAAATAATTGTGATAACAAAAAAAGAATAAAGCACAATAGCAAACGTATGTATGTACTCGTATGTCTATCAATAAAATTTTATAATTGCTAATAATTGTTAAAATAAGACAAATAAATGGAATTAGTTAATATGTTTACAAAAAAAAAATATTGTTGCGAAAACAATAGAGTTTTTGTTTTCATTATGTGTTAAGCAATGAACTTTTGTTTTCAATATTTTTTTTTATTTTTAGATTTATTCAATAGAATACCTAGATTTTTATTTAGAAGAATTGTATTGAAATTATTACGATTTGAATTTAATACACACAATATAATTAAAGGTTGTTTTTTGCATAAACTTTTTGCAAAAACACAGGGTTATTGGTTTTTGGTTTTTTTTGGTAGATTTTATTGTTAATAAATATGTACGTCTCGTTATCAACTTTTAGCAAAATATTTGAGGTAATTTTGATAGAAATCAATAGAATTCTAATAATTTGCACAAATTGACAAATATGTGTATATTAGAGAAATTTCATCAAGTTAATGGTAAATTTGTTAAAAAGACAAACGTTTGAAAATTGCATGAAAATTACCGGAGGACATTGGCTTGAAGTAGAGATGAGCATCGCTCACGTGATTAGCGTGAATCATGCGTGGCCGCGAATGAATGTGATTATAAAAAATTTATCGTAATTGTTTCGTAGTTTTTTTGTTATAATTTTTTTCATAACCATGGTACTCTGTTCATCATTTCTTGCGAACTGCTGTCAAAAGTTCGTAGAAAAAAAAGTTCATGCAAAATAATACTGCTGAAGTTAAGTTGTACTCTGTTGCATTTTATGGAAACGTACAAAATGTTTTTGACAGTATTTTTTTTCCAACTGCAAAATGTTTCTGGCAACATATTTCCAACTTCGAAATAATATTGAGTTTCTGAGACACGTTTGTGAGGTTTCGGATACAATGAGGAATCGGCACAACATATACTATTCTGATGATCGGGCTGCCACCTAAGCCGTCGGCTTTTATTAATGTGTTTCAGTGAAAGGATCATCACTTAGTTCTGAAGGTTATCAGAAACCTTTGCGCGGGGAATACCTAGCCTACGGCTGGCGGTGTGAGTTGCTTTAACATTTTAGCATAAGAATCATTCCTGACCATTCCCAAGTGATTGGAAATCAGAGAACTTTCAACTTCTGTTAATTGTCACAATCCCCCAAAATCTTATATATAAATAAGCTTAGACTTTTTTCAAATTTGCGAAAAATGTTGAGCAACATTGATTATTTCGTTTGAAAATTTTGACAACTGATCAGTGGCGACAATACCACGATTTATAACAAATTTATCGGTTTTATTGCCTTGAAATGAGCAACATTGTTTTTCTTATGAAAACAAAAAAATTGTTTATTTTAATAAAAAATTAAAACAAATAGACAGCAAAATAATTTTAGGAGTTTGTACTGCAACGTATCAATTAATGCAATTCGCAGCTGCTGCGGAGGATCTCATTGAAGACACATGTTCTGCAAAAAGCACTCTCCTTCATTTTATATTATATTTACATTATTTTACATTATTTCTGGGCAGCAAACTTAAAATTAAAATCACAACGCCCAGAAATATCTGATCAGCTGTTGTTTGAAATTCCGTACGAAATAAGTGGTGCTTACATTATTTCGCAGTTGAAAAATATGTTGCCAGAAACATGTTGTGGTTGAAAAAATAATGCTGCCAGAAACATTTTGTGGTTGAAAAAATAATGCTGCTAGAAACATTTCGTATATTTTCACAAGATGAACAGAGTACAACTTCGGCCACATTATTTTGCAATTATTTCTCATGAATTTTTTTTATAAGGACTTTTGACAGCAGTTCGCACGAAATGACGAACAGAGTACCATGCTTTATTTCGCATGATTTTTTTTATATGGAATCTTGACAGCAGCTTGCGTGAAATGATGGTACTCTTCATCATGCTTTAGAGGTATCAAAAACGTCAAAACATTTTGATATTTTCTAGTTGCATTGATGTTGTTCATTGTTTTAGTTCATTGCAAACAAGCAAGCTGTGCATATGCATGCGTGTTTATTTCTATGTTTCTCTCGCGATGTTCAATGCCAATACACAGAAATGATGTTGCGTTACCCTGCAGCCGCACCCTCAAGTTTTTCTTTCAAGTTTTTCACATGCACTGTTTATCAAAATTCATTTAAATTGATAGCTGTGACGTAGGCTGCACGCAATTTTAAAGCAATTTAATTTTTGTAAATGTCATCGTCAAGAAAATAGCTTCAAATGGTTGCTTTATACATCACACAACATGATTGCACTTTTTTCACTTTTATTCAGAAACATATTTGATTATTTGATTTTCATTACTAGTTTTGAATTGCGGCAGAATATTTGTAAAAAACAAACCAAAAAATGTTTTCTTGACGGTAAATTGAAACACTCGATAGAAAGAGAATTCCAAAATCAAGTTCGTATCATGTTCTAAAACTATGAGTGTATTAGCAAAAAAAAGTGTGAATATATTGAAACTTGATAGACAAAACTTGATCGTGTTTCAGTGTGTGTGTCAAAATATGAAACATAAATGATAAATAAACAAGTTGCAAAGTGTGTACATGTCATAATGATGCATTGTTTTTTTTTCTATTATTCTTATTGATTATAATTTTTTGTAGAAATTTTCGTAGAACAATTTAGGAATTTTTATTTTAGTTGTTCGTTGTGAGTTTTGCCAGAAAAAGAATGCTAAATAGGCAAAAAAAAAATTAAGCCAAAATATTCTACAGATCAAATGATCTAGCCAAGGAGCATAGTTCCAACCTGGTGTCTTCAAGGCACCATCTCTCATCTTTTTATGATTAATCGAAACAATGAGGTTAAATAACGTACATTTGTATTTACTATCATATTGAATTTAAAAACCAGAATATCGATAACGTATTAGTTTAGTCGAACAATTGAAATGACGATCTTTTTCTCTCGTTTTTATTTTATTTATTTAATTTTTTTTTTGGCTACAACTAGTAAATACTAAATATTTGCGTCGCATGTTTTCATTTCTACCTGAAAATATCAAAATTATAAGAAACGATACTCCTAACATTTGTCACTGATTTTAGTTACTAAGTAAAATAACATAAACTAATATGACTTGGAATTGGGCCACTTGACTTTATTATTATTTTTTTTTGGAAACAAAAACAAAAAACAAACAAATGCCACTTTAATAAAATCAAATTAGTTGCTATTTATGTCGCATTTTGTATGCATATTTATTTTGGAAATTATATGATAAAGTTTCGGCAACAATTTTATGATTATAAATTTAAAGAGCTTTAAATGGCAAACATTTGTTTTAAATATGCATAAGCAGATTATAATAAAGCTTTTTGTTTAATTGTGCAACTAATATTTTGAGAAATTTTTAATTTTTACCAAGGTTGGCAACCGATATCGATTAAATACCGATTAAAATTTAATTCAGGTATCTTTGCCGATACCGTTACTCATTCTTTGCTTTAAACATTTTAATTGTAACAGTTTCTATATTTTTGTCACATTAAAAGATTTTTATACCAAAATCGTGATAACGGTATGATACTGGTATTTTTGGAAATGGTATATTTGAATACCGGTATCATACCGATATCAGCATTTCGGTATAAAAATATTGTAATGTGGCAAAAATTTAGAAAATATTACAATTAAATGCTTAAAGTAATTTCATTGCTATCTGTGTGCGGTGTGATGGTGAAACTCAGCTTATGGCAGATGCTAGCGATTATTAGGTGCATCGCTATGAAAATGAAAGTAGATAATTACCAGTTGGCTAGAAATAATTATAGAAGTATAAGAAAAACGCTGGTACTGGCGCTGGTGCTGTTCCCAGTGATGTAATGTTAGCTCGACCCAATAGTTGACTGAGCCGTCAACTACTGACGCTCATAAGGGAGTCAAAAAGGAACGCGTAATAGTTGTGGTCTGCTTCGGAATTTATTTTTTAACTTTTTATTTGCGAAACAAAGCGAGATTTCGTAAGACCCCACATAGCAATTTTTGTTACCGTAATTTTAAAATTCTGAATTAAAAAAGCACACTGAAAAATACAGCTTCTTTTCTGTTTTTTTTTAAGACAAACACAATCTGCGAAACCTTTCAGACTTGCTGCAAAAACACCCCGGATATAGGCAGGAATCGAACCTGCGTCCTCCACACTAACAGTATAGTACATTATCCACTATTTAGTCTACGGGGATTCCTCATTTAGATAATTGGTAGCAATAAACTTTGCTACGTGCAGACGTAGGAAAAGCGAATGAAGACAACTATAATAGGCTTTTTCCACTCACCTACAACTTTCAGCAATTTGCAAAAGATGTTAACATCTTCCCATAAGAATTATACAGGGCAAAAATTCTACATTTTTCTACATAAGATTTTCTTTTCTCATTTTGTTGCACCTTACATTTTTCGTTATTTTAAGTGTCAAATGGCAAAAAAAGTCACGCTCACTTACGTTCACTCACGCTCACTTACGTTCACTCACGCTCACGATTCGTAATCTTAATTCGTAGGTTTTCAAAAGATATTCTCATTTATTCAATAAAAGAAAAAAATTGTTTTCTTCTTGGTCACCACGCTCAAAAAGTGTAACTTGAATTAATATCAAAGGAAAAACTTGAATTAATTTCAATTGCATAAGTTGATAAAAAAAATGCTAGGCAATAGCTTTGCTGCGGCAGTCCCCGAGTGCCACACGCCCTTTTTTTTAATTTGCATCGCCATAAATATCCCTAAAACGATAATATTTTTCATATTTACTGCTTGCAATTAAGAAATTGTAATTTGTTTCATATATTGTAGAAATTTTAATTTAAAATTATGATTTATAATTTATAAGTCATTTTCTAACCTGATTTAACCCATAATATGTTATTAAATAATATGTTATTTACATATTATATAAATAGATTTGGCGTAAATTTAAAAATTATTTTAAAAATACAGTCGAACTTCTCTATAGTGAACTTCTATACAACGAAGCCTCTCCCTATCATGAATTCATTTCAAAAAGACAGCTTTCGCGTTCCAATGTTAGTGAATTTCCATACAGTGAATTTTTCTTTACAATGAAGTAATTTTTCAGATGTAAATTTGAGCTTCTTGCGCGTTTGTCTCCATATAATGAATTATTTCAGAGAAACTACCATCACGCATACTAACAACACAGTGTGACGATAATAAAGTAATATATAAATAGGGGATTCCCAAAAGACGGAAAAATATAAAAACGAAAAGAAACAAAATCCCGTCACTAACAATTTAGACAGTAGTTGTCCGTGTGCAGTGGACAAAAATTACTAAGCGAAGCAGCATTTCTTTTGAAAAAAATATTATTAATTCATAAAGTTGGAGGTGGAGGAAAATATGAGATATACGAGGGAGGATTGATATTGAAGCTGCCTAAGTAGGAAAAAAACATTTTTTTTCAAAAACCATTTATTTCTCAACGTAGTCTCCTTTTAGCTCAATACATTTAGTAAGACGATGTTCCAACTTTTTTTATACCATCTGAATAATACAATTTTGGGAAACCCTCAAAATACCCGTTAGTTTCGGTAATCACTTCTTCGTTTGAGATGAATCTTTTTCCTGCGATCCATTTTTTTCAAGTTTGGAAACAGGAAAAGGTCACTAGGAGCTAAATCTGAACTATAAGGTGGATGATCAACCAATTCGAAGTGTATTTCACGTAATTTTAGCATCGTATCTAATGCTGTGTGAACCGGTGCGTTGTCTTGAAGAAAGAGCACTTTTTCTTCTTTAAATGTGGTCGTTTTTTCTTGATTGCATCAATCAATTGATCCAATAATGCACGATAATACTTTCCTGTGATTGTGGATCCTTTTTCAAGATAATCGATGAGCAATATTCTGTGTGCATCCCAAAATACAGTGGCCATAGACTTGCCAGCCGATTTCACTGTCTTCGCCTTCTTCGGAGCACTTCCACCAGCTTCCACCCACACCCATTTTTTCGATTGATTTTTGGTTTCAGGTGTGTAGTGGTGGACCCACGTTTCATCAACAGTTATTAATCGACGGCAAAAATCAACAGCATTACGCTTTATCATGTCCAAACAGCGCTGTGAAGTGGTCTGTCGATCTCGTTTTTGTTCGACTTTGAGCAAACGCGGCACCCATCTTGCCGATAGCTTTTTCATATGCAAATGTTCATGCAAAATATTGAACACACGTTCGTATGATACTCGTATGTTTACCATTTCAACAATCTCACGTAACTTGACTCGGCGATCATTCATAACGATATCGAGGATTTTCTTGATATTTTCTTCAGTAACCACCTCGTTTGGCTTTCGTGTTGATGGTGTTGTTGCAGTGCTTATTCGGCCGCGATTAAATTCAGCAATCCAATATTTTACCATGTAATCTGACGGAGCAGACTCACCGTAATGTTTATCGAGCTTTTCTTTTGACTCTTTCGTCGTTTTCCCTTTCACTGCACGAAATTCACTTTTTTCCATTTTTCAAGAAACCCAAAAGTTGCTGACTTCAAACGACTACAACAAATAAACTAATTAATGAATTTGGGTGAAATTTTAACAGCTGACGTTTGGCAGATCGCAATTTCTAAAAAAAAGTTTTTGTGTTTGTGATGCCATCTAGCGCTAGATAGCTTCAATATCAATCCGCCCTCGTAGGTAGCTAGCCGTTTGGAATTCTTCCCAGCACTTTATCAAGCATTTAAAAACACAAGGCATTAAAATAAAAGTGCAAAAAATATAATTTCCGTATAATGAAGTTTCTATATAATGAAGCGATTTTCTGGTCCCATGCAGATTCATTTTAGTGAAGTTTGACTGTATAATGTTCCCTTAAAATCCACAGATCCATAACACGAAATTTTCATCCTCAACCAAAAGAAAATTCCCGAGTTTTAGATAAATCCCCTTAACTGGGAATGTCGCCGTTGATACAATTATATCAAATTGTTTTAGTCAAAATAGAAAATACCCTTTATATTAATATATGTATGTAGCATGATATTTTTTATTGCGAAAAGCTTTTTCAGTTCAGCCAAAAGTATATCAGAAAAGTTAATAAAATTTGTTAGAATTTATTGGAATTTGTTTGCTAATTTTCCAAATACACCAAAGTCAAGAGGAAGCCCTCTCGAAAAACATTTGAAGTGCTTTTGACGTTAATAAATTATCATAACACTAAAGACAAAGACGCAATTTGCAAAGAATCCAATAGCAGTTACTGATAAATTGACACTCTGAAAGTAATTTTGAGTTTAAACTCGATTGCATAAGTACACGAGATATGTATTTGACAGAAATTTTTTGAAAGAGAATTATATGTCTCTACGAAATGTTTGATTAGATAACAAGCTTTCACTTAAGTTGGTGATAACCAAAATCAGCGCACTTCTGTTTCGGTAACCAAAAATACAAATTAAAAATGTTTTAAAGACACACTTCTCTTGTGCAGTTTTTTTTAGTGTTATTATGAGTGTCGTTGTTGTGTTGAAAACTAGTAGATTTTTTTCTTTAATTGATATTATGAAAGCTGAAAGAGATTAAAATATGACGCAGTCCCCAAATATTTTAATTTGCCTTTGCCGTAAATTTGACATGATAACATCAAGAATTCCAAATAATAGAGTTTTCGAGTACAACAACGACACTCGTGAAGAGTATTAATAAAATGTGAAGAGTCGGGGAATGACGTTGTTAACAAGTAAATTCGCACAAAGCTTGAAGATTCTATTTTTTATTATCTAAATAAATGATAACTATTATTTACTTTGTGGGGAAATTTTTACGCCATCTGTCGCTGGTACGCCCATTTTAATACGGTATTTATAATTCATACTGATAGTTTTTGAAGAGGTTAAAAGCTCAATAATTATCTTTTCTAATATGTGAACAGCCATTTAAGCAAAGCTTAAAGACTTTAGTTCTTGGAGTTATTTAAATACGAGTAAATTATTATATATTCCAATTTTATTTATTTTTGAAAGCATTATCGCTTTCCGATTTCCATTTTGCTTCTATTTTGAAATACTGTTGGCATCATTGTTTAATGTTTACATTTTTTTCAAGCAAGACAACAATAAATTAAAGAACACACAACTAAACATGACCAGAATTACCGTTACACTGGAGAAAACTAAACAAAGCTTAAGTATATTAGTCTAACGATTCTTTTAATCGACTTTGATATAAAGGGTCCGCCATCTAACGTTTTTTTCCAACTAGTGCTTATTTCGTGAATGGTAACATTTAGCTCATGTCTGATTTGACAGATAATTAGTTTTATCCTTCCGTTGAACGAACATGGTTGTGTATACGCTTGAACAACGCTTCGCTAAGTGGGCCTGCGATCGACTTACAAAAGTTGCTGGTTTTGCCAAAAAAATCATCTTTTCAGATGAAGCTTATTTTGATCTTGGCGGGTATGTAAACAAGCAAAATTGTCGCATTTGGGACACAGAAAACTCGCACGCAAACATTGAAAAGCCGACGCACCCAAAACGAGTCACTGTTTGGTGCGGATTTTGGTCCAGAGGCATAATTGGGCCATTTTTCTTGGAAAATGAGCACGGAGTGGCCGTTACAATCAATAGCGATCGTTATCGGGCCATGTTGAACGAATTTTTGTTCACAAAAATTGAAGAGGAGGACATTTGGTTTCAACAGGACGGCGCTTCGTGCCACACAGCCGAAGCTACACTCGATGTTTTGCGCCCTGGTTTTGAAGATCGCATTATCAGCCGCAGAGCTGATGTCGTTTGGCCACCTCGGAGCTGCGATTTGACACCGTAGGACTATTATTTGTGGGGTGCCGTCAAAGATAAGTGTTACGCCGACAAGCCAGACAATTGACGCTTTAAAGGACAATATTCGTGAAGCCATTGGTGAAATACAGCTGCACACAATCGATAATGTGCTTAAAAATTGGACCGATCATGTAGGCTACTGCATGGCCAGCCGAGGCAGCCATTTGAATGAAATTATTTTTCATTATTAACCGGAAGGATTGTACTTTCAAATAAAAAAAGAAATTCGAGAAAATATTCATTATTTTTTTATAGCATTTTCAAAAAAAAGTTATCTGGCGGACCCTTTTTTTTAAATAAAACTATGATATTATTCTTGTACAATTTATCTATTTTGTTTGTAAGATTTTTCTTTTTATTTCACGTCAATCATCGTATCTTTTAATTGAATTTATAATTTTATCAGTTGTTGTTGTGTTTTTTTGTAAATGCAACTTGTTAACTTAAACACAGTATTTGTTGCATGCCCTGTTTGTGTGTTCTGTTTTTCAATTCTTCCATGACTTGCCGATTTTTCCTCTTTTTATTTATATATAAAGGTTTTTACAACAAAGGCTGGTCGATGCTGATATATTCTTTGTTTGATGGGGACCATGCAAAACATATACATATTTACTTTATGCGTTCGAATTGAATCGACAGCTGATTTAGGTTTTTTTTAATTGATCTTAATGTAGGAAAAATTACATTTCAAATGTGGAAAACCCAGCTGCTACACTCAGCTTATATTGGCCGCCTTGGATCCATGTATGTATGCCATTATATATGGATAATGGCAACAATCTAACGTCCAGGGGGGCAAATTACAATATTCGATATCGAGTAAAATCACATACAAAATTTTGTTGAATTTGTATGGAAATTTCGATTGATATCGAATGCCGTAATTTAACCCCTGATGGGCTTCGCATTGTGACATGGATTTGAGAAATGCAATTTTCAGTGACACTGCCGCATAGAGCCGGCTTAATTTAAGCAATTGCCTGCACCTCTCACTTCGCCGAGGACTTATGAAATTTTAATATTTCGACGTGCTGCCCAATCGTGTAACTTGTTATGGCTATTTGGCTTCACTGACTTACACATCAACCGCTCAACATCGACCCGCCCCAATTTGGAAAACCCTTTACATATTTTGAATTACATTTTTATATTTATTTAGTGGACTTATTTTATTATCGTTTAGGTGAATTTGTCATTGCAATACTGCTAAAAAATTAAGCACATGTCTATCGGTTTGTTGTTTATTATGACTTAAGTGATTGATAAACGATTATTGGGTGAAGTATGCAATGCCCTTAAGTACTTACATAGTAAGGAGGCAAAAAAAAAACATTTTTAATCGAATAAATGTGTTTAGAATAAAATTTTTAAAAACAAATATTATTAAAAATTGTTTAATTACAAGTAATCGCATAAAATTAATCGAATCAAAAATATTCGAAAAGTAATCGAATAAAGCTATTCGAATAAAACCTATTCAAAAAGTTAATTATTATAATAAAGTTATATAAATAAAACTACTTTAATGCAAATAATACGAATAAAAGTTATTTGAATAAAATTATTCAATTTTGAAAATTAGAATAAAATTTTTTAAATAACACAGTGCGACAAAGAAAAAAACCTGGGACCGGATATTATTTTTCTTGTAGGGCTTGTCGAGTAAAACTAGATTCCAATAGTGAAATATGCCGGACACCTCCAAAATCCGGATTTACGGTTAAAAAACCGGTTTTTGTACCTTCGCGCACTTATAAGCCTATAATTTTGTTGATAATGATCTGATTTTCAATTTCTTACTAGATTTGGAAAGAAGAAACTGAGATCTTTCGAATGACATATAATTTATCTAAGAAAATTTGTGAAATTTGGGTGTTATTGTAGAGAAAACACAAATTTTGTAGATTTTTAAAAAATTTTTCAACTTTGGTGACGTTTTTATACATTATTTTATTAAAAAACTATAATACTATTGAATTTATTCAAAAAGTACGTTTATTTAAGATTACAACGCATATTTGGGTTTAAAAATAGATAAGTTATTGACTGAGTTATTTAACTTTTCATGAAAATAAACTTTTAAACATTTTATACAAATTTTATTAATCCATTAATCAATGTTATCCTAAACACAAAAAAAATTGTAATGGAGTTTTAGTCATTCAAAAATATGGTTTTTTTCGTGTTCTTTAAAATACAAATCACTGTTAGCCTAAACACAACTTAGAATTACAACAAATATTTGTAATGAGAATTACAACAAATAATTGTTATGAGAGCTTTACTCATGTCAAATTATTGTTTTTTCTTTTAATATGACGTTTTGTTAATGTCTTCTTTTTCACTTTGAATCTGTGTATTTAAAAAAACGTTTGCAATTTAATAAAAATCGTGTGCAATTAAAATTAAAAAAATGTGTGACAATCGTAACAAATTTTGCTATATTTGTGGCTTATTTACTGATATCAGTCACCGGCGTGATTTTAAAAACAATATTGGAGTGGTAGAAGTGTACAATAAAGTATTTAATCGTTCTTTTGATACTAGTCGCTGGTACGAGCCAGAATTTGTTTGTCAATATTGCTGTAATACTTAAAAAAAAAGGAAATCACAATTATAATGCAGATGAATGGCGACTTTTTGTTGATGGTTCATGTAAAAGTAAGTTTTCTTATAAAAATTTATGACCATATTTTTATTAATTTAAGATTTGTAATGTAATATCTAGGCTTAAAAGCTGTTTTATTGCATAACCAAAATCAATTACCTTCAGTTCCAATCGCATATGCGACTAATACAAAAAAAACTTACGAAGTAATGAAAAATATACTAAGGTTTGTTAGCTATACCACCCATAAATGGAAAGTCGTCGCTGACTTAAAGGTTTTGACAATTTTATTTGGTATGCAAGGTGGCTACACAAAGTATCCGTGCTTTCTTTGTGAATGGGATAGTCGTGCACCGAATCGTTATGATCGCAAAGTATGGCAATCTCGCGAGTCACATAGAAAAGGCAGCAAAAACATTTTAAATGACCAATTAGTTAAAGCTGAGGACGTTATTCTGCCACCACTGCATCTTAAACTAGGATACATGAAACAATTTTTAAAAAAATTAGATCTAAATAGCGACGCTTTTTTTCATCTCAAAGCGGTGTTCCCAAAACTAAGTGAAGCCAAAATAAAAGGAGGTATTAATTAATTTGTTTATATATCTAGTACGTTTTTCATCGTTTTTATCTGTTTTGATAACTTTTAGGTATTTTTATTGGGCCTCAAATTCGAAAAATTATGAGAGATGCAGATTTCATTAACAAGCTAAGTTCCGTTGAAAGAAGCGCATGGAATAGTTTTGTTGCGCAATGCGATAATTTCCTTGGAAATCACAGAAGCAACGACTATGTCACAGTTGTCAATGAGTTTTTAAGTGCGTATGGTGAAATGGGCTGCAACATGTCCATAAAAATTCATTTTCTGCATTCGCATTTGGACTTTTTCCCAGATAACCTGGGCCAGTTCAGTGATGAACAAGGCGAACATTTTCACCAGGAAATGGCAACTATTGAAAAACGCTTTGAAGGAAAAAATAAGATAAAAATGATTTCAGAATATTGTTGGTCACTTAAACGAGAAACTGATGATGCTGATTTAAAAAAAAACGGGCAAGCAAACACTTTTGAGTTAAATAACCAAAAATAAAATTTGTATAAAAGTTTATTTTCATGAAAAGTTAAATAACTCAGTCAATAACTTATCTATTTTTAAACCCAAATATGCGTTGTAATCTTAAATAAACGTACTTTTTGAATAAAGTCAATTGTATTATAGTTTCTTAATAAAATAATGTATAAAAACGTCACCAAACTTGAAAATTTTTTAAAAAATCTACAAAATTTGTGTTTTCTCGACAATAACACCCAAATTTCTCAAATTTTCTTAGATAAATTATATGTCAAGATCTATTATATGAAAGATCTCAGTTTCTTCTTTCCAAATCTAGTAAGAAATTGAAAATCAGATCATTATCAACAAAATTATAGGCTTATAAGTGCGCAAAGGTACAAAAACCGGGTTTTTAACCGTAAATCCGGATTTTGGAGGTGTCCGGCATATTTCACTATTGGAATCTAGTTTTACTCGACAAGCCCTACAAGAAAAATAATATCCGGTCCCAGGTTTTTCTATTTCATTCAATTTTGTAACACTGTGTAATTTTTTTTAAACTATTAAAATTATTTTCATTAAATAAAATTATTTAAATAATAGTCAATCAGATAAATAAAAATTATTCGTAACAAGCTATGCAACAAAAATATCGAACGAAACTATTCGAATTTGAACAATATATTAGAATAAAAATTATCGTAATAAAATTATTCGAATGAAAACCATTGCAACAAAATATTTAAATAAAAGATATGCAAAAAAAAATCTAAAAATTTATTCGCAAAAGATTGTTAGAATAAAAATTGCCCGCAGAACATTTTTTTAATCAAACTAATATGAATAAAATTATTCAAATAACAATTATACGAATAAAAATTATTCTATGACAATTAGTATTTAAATAAACATATTTCATTATTTTTTTTTTTCGAAAAAAAAAATTATTCGAAAAAATTTTAGAATAACAATTGTCCGAAAAACATTTTTTGAATGAAACTAATTTGAATAAAATTACTAAAATAATAATTATACGAATAAAAATAATTTAAACACAATTATTTAATTAAATAAATTAAATTTAAAAAAAATAATCGCAAAAATTATTACAATAAAAAGTTGTTGGAAAAAATTTTTTTGGATGAAACTAGTTCGAATTAAATTATTCAAATAAAAATTATTCCAATAAAAATTATTCTTATAGATTTATTAAAGTAAAAAATTGCAATGAAATCATTTTCATGAAAAATATTCTTATAGAAATTATTCGAAAGCTTAATTCAAGTAAAAATTGTACGAATAAAATTCTTTACGATGAAAATTATTCGTACAAAATTGTTCGCCTGAAAATTGTTCAAATAAAAATGATTCTTTTTAAACTATTTATCGTCGAATAAAATTGTACAAATGAAAAAATTGGAATATTCTTATTATTACAAAAATTATTCGATATAAAAATTACTCGAATAAAATTATTCGGATAAAAGTTATTCGAATGTTTTTTTTAAGATACAATTTATTCAAATAAAAATTTTTTCGAGTAGAAATTATACGTTGGAAATTATGCTTATACAAGTTATTCGAGTAAAATTTTTTAAATAAAAAAATTCCAATCAAGCTATTAGAATACAAATTATCAGAATAAAAAGGTCCAAAAACTCAATTCATATTAAAGTTGTTCAAATAAAATTATTCAATTAAAAAATATCAAATCGAAATTTTTAGAATAAAATTTTTCTTATACAAGTTATTAGAAATAGATTATTCAAATACAATTATTGCAATGAAAACTGTTCGAATGATTTGATTCGAATAAAAATCATTTGTAAAAAGTTTATTCAAATAAAATTCAATATAACATGTAGTGTAAGCGCATCCTTCAATCTGTTTCACTATCTGGCAACGTCGTAATGTTGGCCAGTGCTCTCATAAGCAGACAAGATTCGCGACAAATCCTTAAATAAACTTTAGAAAACCCGTTTAAATGTTCATTGACACACTACTCGTATTTAAAAATCTGTTATTTGGCCTTTTTATAAATTTATCATTTTTATATAATCGCTAAGTAAATAAATAAATTAAAACGCTTTAAATAAAACCATAAAAATTTAAATAAAAACACAAAGAATTTAAGTTAATCGCTACATGTAGATTACAAGCAAAAACAGAAAGAAATGCAGAATAAATAGTCGAAGTAATTTGCAAGTAAATGTTTTCATTAAAAAACATCTTGTTTAATTTTAAACAAATTAATATTAATAAAATGCAGACATTGCTTTTATATAATTACCAATAACATTTGATTTCAAAAAGGTTCACAAAAGAACTTATGCAGAAATGCCTTAATTATAAAAATTAAAAAAAAAATTAGAAATGAATCATATTGTCAAGTATTGAAAAGAAAAAAGTATGCATATTTTTTTTTAAATCATTAGTTTGTTAAAAAGGGGCAGATACGATTGTATTTGTTGTTGTCTTAAAGCGTTTGATTAACATGAGTACGGAAAAAAATTGTTGTAAAATTAAAGTAGTGTATCGTGTAAATTGAGGGTTAGGTGCACATAACTTCCTTTTATTCGTTTTAATAGATGGAAATTCAAGATGGACACTGATAGCATGATTCGCGTGAACCTTGCATAATCACGCATACTTTACGTGATAGATAAATTATATGTCATTCGAAAGATCTCAGTTTCTTCTTTCCAAATCTAGTAAGAAATTGAAAATCAGATCATTATCAACAAAATTATAGGCTTATAAGTGCGCAAAGGTACAAAAACCGGGTTTTTAACCGTAAATCCGGATTTTGGAGGTGTCCGGCATATTTCACTATTGGAATCTAGTTTTACTCGACAAGCCCTACAAGAAAAATAATATCCGGTCCCAGGTTTTTCTATTTCATTCAATTTTGTAACACTGTGTAATTTTTTTTAAACTATTAAAATTATTTTCATTAAATAAAATTATTTAAATAATAGTCAATCAGATAAATAAAAATTATTCGTAACAAGCTATGCAACAAAAATATCGAACGAAACTATTCGAATTTGAACAATATATTAGAATAAAAATTATCGTAATAAAATTATTCGAATGAAAACCATTGCAACAAAATATTTAAATAAAAGATATGCAAAAAAAATCTAAAAATTTATTCGCAAAAGATTGTTAGAATAAAAATTGCCCGCAGAACATTTTTTTAATCAAACTAATATGAATAAAATTATTCAAATAACAATTATACGAATAAAAATTATTCTATGACAATTAGTATTTAAATAAACATATTTCATTATTTTTTTTTTTTCGAAAAAAAAAATTATTCAAAAAAATTTTAGAATAACAATTGTCCGAAAAACATTTTTTGAATGAAACTAATTTGAATAAAATTACTAAAATAATAATTATACGAATAAAAATAATTTAAACACAATTATTTAATTAAATAAATTAAATTAAAAAAAAATAATCGGAAAAATTATTACAATAAAAAGTTGTTGGAAAAAATTTTTTTGGATGAAACTAGTTCGAATTAAATTATTCAAATAAAAATTATTCCAATAAAAATTATTCTTATAGATTTATTAAAGTAAAAAATTGCAATGAAATCATTTTCATGAAAAATATTCTTATAGAAATTATTCGAAAGCTTAATTCAAGTAAAAATTGTACGAATAAAATTCTTTACGATGAAAATTATTCGTACAAAATTGTTCGCCTGAAAATTGTTCAAATAAAAATGATTCTTTTTAAACTATTTATCGTCGAATAAAATTGTACAAATGAAAAAATTGGAATATTCTTATTATTACAAAAATTATTCGATATAAAAATTACTCGAATAAAATTATTCGGATAAAAGTTATTCGAATGTTTTTTTTAAGATACAATTTATTCAAATAAAAATTTTTTCGAGTAGAAATTATACGTTGGAAATTATGCTTATACAAGTTATTCGAGTAAAATTTTTTAAATAAAAAAATTCCAATCAAGCTATTAGAATACAAATTATCAGAATAAAAAGGTCCAAAAACTCAATTCATATTAAAGTTGTTCAAATAAAATTATTCAATTAAAAAATATCAAATCGAAATTTTTAGAATAAAATTTTTCTTATACAAGTTATTAGAAATAGATTATTCAAATACAATTATTGCAATGAAAACTGTTCGAATGATTTGATTCGAATAAAAATCATTTGTAAAAAGTTTATTCAAATAAAATTCAATATAACATGTAGTGTAAGCGCATCCTTCAATCTGTTTCACTATCTGGCAACGTCGTAATGTTGGCCAGTGCTCTCATAAGCAGACAAGATTCGCGACAAATCCTTAAATAAACTTTAGAAAACCCGTTTAAATGTTCATTGACACACTACTCGTATTTAAAAATCTGTTATTTGGCCTTTTTATAAATTTATCATTTTTATATAATCGCTAAGTAAATAAATAAATTAAAACGCTTTAAATAAAACCATAAAAATTTAAATAAAAACACAAAGAATTTAAGTTAATCGCTACATGTAGATTACAAGCACAAACAGAAAGAAATGCAGAATAAATAGTCGAAGTAATTTGCAAGTAAATGTTTTCATTAAAAAACATCTTGTTTAATTTTAAACAAATTAATATTAATAAAATGCAGACATTGCTTTTATATAATTACCAATAACATTTGATTTCAAAAAGGTTCACAAAAGAACTTATGCAGAAATGCCTTAATTATAAAAATTAAAAAAAAAATTAGAAATGAATCATATTGTCAAGTATTGAAAAGAAAAAAGTATGCATATTTTTTTTTAAATCATTAGTTTGTTAAAAAGGGGCAGATACGATTGTATTTGTTGTTGTCTTAAAGCGTTTGATTAACATGAGTACGGAAAAAAATTGTTGTAAAATTAAAGTAGTGTATCGTGTAAATTGAGGGTTAGGTGCACATAACTTCCTTTTATTCGTTTTAATAGATGGAAATTCAAGATGGACACTGATAGCATGATTCGCGTGAACCTTGCATAATCACGCATACTTTACGTGATAGATAAATTATATGTCATTCGAAAGATCTCAGTTTCTTCTTTCCAAATCTAGTAAGAAATTGAAAATCAGATCATTATCAACAAAATTATAGGCTTATAAGTGCGCAAAGGTACAAAAACCGGGTTTTTAACCGTAAATCCGGATTTTGGAGGTGTCCGGCATATTTCACTATTGGAATCTAGTTTTACTCGACAAGCCCTACAAGAAAAATAATATCCGGTCCCAGGTTTTTCTATTTCATTCAATTTTGTAACACTGTGTAATTTTTTTTAAACTATTAAAATTATTTTCATTAAATAAAATTATTTAAATAATAGTCAATCAGATAAATAAAAATTATTCGTAACAAGCTATGCAACAAAAATATCGAACGAAACTATTCGAATTTGAACAATATATTAGAATAAAAATTATCGTAATAAAATTATTCGAATGAAAACCATTGCAACAAAATATTTAAATAAAAGATATGCAAAAAAAATCTAAAAATTTATTCGCAAAAGATTGTTAGAATAAAAATTGCCCGCAGAACATTTTTTTAATCAAACTAATATGAATAAAATTATTCAAATAACAATTATACGAATAAAAATTATTCTATGACAATTAGTATTTAAATAAACATATTTCATTATTTTTTTTTTTTCGAAAAAAAAAATTATTCAAAAAAATTTTAGAATAACAATTGTCCGAAAAACATTTTTTGAATGAAACTAATTTGAATAAAATTACTAAAATAATAATTATACGAATAAAAATAATTTAAACACAATTATTTAATTAAATAAATTAAATTAAAAAAAAATAATCGGAAAAATTATTACAATAAAAAGTTGTTGGAAAAAATTTTTTTGGATGAAACTAGTTCGAATTAAATTATTCAAATAAAAATTATTCCAATAAAAATTATTCTTATAGATTTATTAAAGTAAAAAATTGCAATGAAATCATTTTCATGAAAAATATTCTTATAGAAATTATTCGAAAGCTTAATTCAAGTAAAAATTGTACGAATAAAATTCTTTACGATGAAAATTATTCGTACAAAATTGTTCGCCTGAAAATTGTTCAAATAAAAATGATTCTTTTTAAACTATTTATCGTCGAATAAAATTGTACAAATGAAAAAATTGGAATATTCTTATTATTACAAAAATTATTCGATATAAAAATTACTCGAATAAAATTATTCGGATAAAAGTTATTCGAATGTTTTTTTTAAGATACAATTTATTCAAATAAAAATTTTTTCGAGTAGAAATTATACGTTGGAAATTATGCTTATACAAGTTATTCGAGTAAAATTTTTTAAATAAAAAAATTCCAATCAAGCTATTAGAATACAAATTATCAGAATAAAAAGGTCCAAAAACTCAATTCATATTAAAGTTGTTCAAATAAAATTATTCAATTAAAAAATATCAAATCGAAATTTTTAGAATAAAATTTTTCTTATACAAGTTATTAGAAATAGATTATTCAAATACAATTATTGCAATGAAAACTGTTCGAATGATTTGATTCGAATAAAAATCATTTGTAAAAAGTTTATTCAAATAAAATTCAATATAACATGTAAGCGCATCCTTCAATCTGTTTCACTATCTGGCAACGTCGTAATGTTGGCCAGTGCTCTCATAAGCAGACAAGATTCGCGACAAATCCTTAAATAAACTTTAGAAAACCCGTTTAAATGTTCATTGACACACTACTCGTATTTAAAAATCTGTTATTTGGCCTTTTTATAAATTTATCATTTTTATATAATCGCTAAGTAAATAAATAAATTAAAACGCTTTAAATAAAACCATAAAAATTTAAATAAAAACACAAAGAATTTAAGTTAATCGCTACATGTAGATTACAAGCACAAACAGAAAGAAATGCAGAATAAATAGTCGAAGTAATTTGCAAGTAAATGTTTTCATTAAAAACCATCTTGTTTAATTTTAAACAAATTAATATTAATAAAATGCAGACATTGCTTTTATATAATTACCAATAACATTTGATTTCAAAAAGGTTCACAAAAGAACTTATGCAGAAATGCCTTAATTATAAAAATTAAAAAAAAAATTAGAAATGAATCATATTGTCAAGTATTGAAAAGAAAAAAGTATGCATATTTTTTTTTAAATCATTAGTTTGTTAAAAAGGGGCAGATACGATTGTATTTGTTGTTGTCTTAAAGCGTTTGATTAACATGAGTACGGAAAAAAATTGCTGTAAAACTAAAGTAGTGTATCGTGTAAATTGAGGGTTAGGTGCACATAACTTCCTTTTATTCGTTTTAATAGATGGAAATTCAAGATGGACACTGATAGCATGATTCGCGTGAACCTTGCATAATCACGCATACTTTACGTGATTGAAATGTTCTGAAATTTAACTTGATATTTTTGTAAAACAATTCCAGAATTCGCAGAAACAAATAGATATTGTGCATTTATCACAGAGTGCAACAAAAACGAATTCTTGTTTAAATTTTTACTTATCTGTTTATTAACAGATACATATGTATGTATGTATGTATCTCTGTATGTATGTATATCTAAAACTTATTTTTGTGTGATGACTTACAGTGAAATTGTATGTGACATTCTTATTTCCTTCATGCAACTAACATTTTGGCATCAATTGTGAATAAGTGCGAAATTAATCCTTGAACATATTTTAAGCTTAGGCTTACTTCTGGCATGCAAGTTAAACTTTTATCTTTAATGTGTTCAGAGATTTATAGTAGAATGTTATGACGAGTATTTTTGTGAAACATTTCAAATCGTTATATCTCTGTTTAAGTTTATTTTTTCAAGCCTTTTCACGAAAGGGACAAATAAGAGCCATAAAGTGATGAGTTAGAAGGTTAAAATGTTCCTCGTGGTATTTTACAGAAACCTGTTTAACATATGCTATACATAAAGGGTTACGTGGTTTCTTATGCGGATTGACCATAACATGTGCAAAAGGAGAGGAATAAAAAATGTCCTTCAAATAAAACTCTGAAGTAAATTTTGAAAAAGTCCATACACGTGCACCACCACTTTGTTCGCTGTATCGGAGGCCCTTATTATGAGTTATATTCTATATTCGATCGAAGGCTAGCGAATATCGGCTACCGAATGTCAAATCCGTATTATGAGCTGGCAGCACTGTCGAAGTTTTCGTTTTACAACGAATTTTCAATCGAACACACTTTTGCTTCCGATGCTGTATGGCAGCTTATAAGCAAGTACAAAACAACAACTGGAAAAGCTTGTTTCTCTAATAGAACAAAACCCTCAGCTGACAAAAGTAATTGGCACAAAAGTTCAGGCGACACAAAAATAGGAAAGCGCTCAGGAGCTAAATCATAGAACCATAATTCCGTCGTGATCATGCTAAAATAATTAATAAAATTTTTTCTTTTATATATTGAAACGATTGATTTTGGCTCAAGTTCAAACCCGAATTTTACCCTTTTATTTATTCTAATTTTTTTATTGTTAATTTTTTTTATTAGAAAAATTTTTTGGATAAATTCATTATTATTTTTTATTAAGAGAGTACTATATATAGAACAATTTTTATTATTCATCATACTAGCAGAACGGATCAGTACTGATTTCGAGGTCGCTACACCATCTCATCAGCGTTCTTTGTTCAATTTTACCACTTTTGACGGTGGATACTAGTGATCAGGAATATCAACTATTTAACCGTATTATTTAACAAATTAGGATACGAAAAGTACAAACTTATTCATTTTCACATGTCAAATCAATTTCGGTTAGTACGAAATCCCATCTATGATGAATAACTACTCTATATATTTCAGTCTCTCTTGCTTATTCAGCGCCATTGGCTGCCGAGAAATAAGCGGTACTTAATCATGTTGTTAGGTTTCTGTCATTTGTAGTTGAATTTCTTTTTTAGTATTCAACCAACTATGACCAAGTAAACATGTAGATTTTGACGCGTGCCATCGTTATTTATAATTAATGTTTATAAGTAATTAGTCGAACTTTTATTAATATTTTTATATATTGAAACGATTGATTTTGGCTCAAGTTCAAACCCGAATTTTACCCTTTTATTTATTCTAATTTTTTTATTGTTAATTTTTTTTATTAGAAAAATTTTTTGGATAAATTCATTATTATTTTTTATTAAGAGAGTACTATATATAGAACAATTTTTATTATTCATCATACTAGCAGAACGGATCAGTACTGATTTCGAGGTCGCTACACCATCTCATCAGCGTTCTTTGTTCAATTTTACCACTTTTGACGGTGGATACTAGTGATCAGGAATATCAACTATTTAACCGTATTATTTAACAAATTAGGATACGAAAAGTACAAACTTATTCATTTTCACATGTCAAATCAATTTCGGTTAGTACGAAATCCCATCTATGATGAATAACTACTCTATATATTTCAGTCTCTCTTGCTTATTCAGCGCCATTGGCTGCCGAGAAATAAGCGGTACTTAATCATGTTGTTAGGTTTCTGTCATTTGTAGTTGAATTTCTTTTTTAGTATTCAACCAACTATGACCAAGTAAACATGTAGATTTTGACGCGTGCCATCGTTATTTATAATTAATGTTTATAAGTAATTAGTCGAACTTTTATTAATATTTTTATATATTGAAACGATTGATTTTGGCTCAAGTTCAAACCCGAATTTTACCCTTTTATTTATTCTAATTTTTTTATTGTTAATTTTTTTTATTAGAAAAATTTTTTGGATAAATTCATTATTATTTTTTATTAAGAGAGTACTATATATAGAACAATTTTTATTATTCATCATACTAGCAGAACGGATCAGTACTGATTTCGAGGTCGCTACACCATCTCATCAGCGTTCTTTGTTCAATTTTACCACTTTTGACGGTGGATACTAGTGATCAGGAATATCAACTATTTAACCGTATTATTTAACAAATTAGGATACGAAAAGTACAAACTTATTCATTTTCACATGTCAAATCAATTTCGGTTAGTACGAAATCCCATCTATGATGAATAACTACTCTATATATTTCAGTCTCTCTTGCTTATTCAGCGCCATTGGCTGCCGAGAAATAAGCGGTACTTAATCATGTTGTTAGGTTTCTGTCATTTGTAGTTGAATTTCTTTTTTAGTATTCAACCAACTATGACCAAGTAAACATGTAGATTTTGACGCGTGCCATCGTTATTTATAATTAATGTTTATAAGTAATTAGTCGAACTTTTATTAATATTTTTATATATTGAAACGATTGATTTTGGCTCAAGTTCAAACCCGAATTTTACCCTTTTATTTATTCTAATTTTTTTATTGTTAATTTTTTTTATTAGAAAAATTTTTTGGATAAATTCATTATTATTTTTTATTAAGAGAGTACTATATATAGAACAATTTTTATTATTCATCATACTAGCAGAACGGATCAGTACTGATTTCGAGGTCGCTACACCATCTCATCAGCGTTCTTTGTTCAATTTTACCACTTTTGACGGTGGATACTAGTGATCAGGAATATCAACTATTTAACCGTATTATTTAACAAATTAGGATACGAAAAGTACAAACTTATTCATTTTCACATGTCAAATCAATTTCGGTTAGTACGAAATCCCATCTATGATGAATAACTACTCTATATATTTCAGTCTCTCTTGCTTATTCAGCGCCATTGGCTGCCGAGAAATAAGCGGTACTTAATCATGTTGTTAGGTTTCTGTCATTTGTAGTTGAATTTCTTTTTTAGTATTCAACCAACTATGACCAAGTAAACATGTAGATTTTGACGCGTGCCATCGTTATTTATAATTAATGTTTATAAGTAATTAGTCGAACTTTTATTAATATTTTTATATATTGAAACGATTGATTTTGGCTCAAGTTCAAACCCGAATTTTACCCTTTTATTTATTCTAATTTTTTTATTGTTAATTTTTTTTATTAGAAAAATTTTTTGGATAAATTCATTATTATTTTTTATTAAGAGAGTACTATATATAGAACAATTTTTATTATTCATCATACTAGCAGAACGGATCAGTACTGATTTCGAGGTCGCTACACCATCTCATCAGCGTTCTTTGTTCAATTTTACCACTTTTGACGGTGGATACTAGTGATCAGGAATATCAACTATTTAACCGTATTATTTAACAAATTAGGATACGAAAAGTACAAACTTATTCATTTTCACATGTCAAATCAATTTCGGTTAGTACGAAATCCCATCTATGATGAATAACTACTCTATATATTTCAGTCTCTCTTGCTTATTCAGCGCCATTGGCTGCCGAGAAATAAGCGGTACTTAATCATGTTGTTAGGTTTCTGTCATTTGTAGTTGAATTTCTTTTTTAGTATTCAACCAACTATGACCAAGTAAACATGTAGATTTTGACGCGTGCCATCGTTATTTATAATTAATGTTTATAAGTAATTAGTCGAACTTTTATTAATATTTTTATATATTGAAACGATTGATTTTGGCTCAAGTTCAAACCCGAATTTTACCCTTTTATTTATTCTAATTTTTTTATTGTTAATTTTTTTTATTAGAAAAATTTTTTGGATAAATTCATTATTATTTTTTATTAAGAGAGTACTATATATAGAACAATTTTTATTATTCATCATACTAGCAGAACGGATCAGTACTGATTTCGAGGTCGCTACACCATCTCATCAGCGTTCTTTGTTCAATTTTACCACTTTTGACGGTGGATACTAGTGATCAGGAATATCAACTATTTAACCGTATTATTTAACAAATTAGGATACGAAAAGTACAAACTTATTCATTTTCACATGTCAAATCAATTTCGGTTAGTACGAAATCCCATCTATGATGAATAACTACTCTATATATTTCAGTCTCTCTTGCTTATTCAGCGCCATTGGCTGCCGAGAAATAAGCGGTACTTAATCATGTTGTTAGGTTTCTGTCATTTGTAGTTGAATTTCTTTTTTAGTATTCAACCAACTATGACCAAGTAAACATGTAGATTTTGACGCGTGCCATCGTTATTTATAATTAATGTTTATAAGTAATTAGTCGAACTTTTATTAATATTTTTATATATTGAAACGATTGATTTTGGCTCAAGTTCAAACCCGAATTTTACCCTTTTATTTATTCTAATTTTTTTATTGTTAATTTTTTTTATTAGAAAAATTTTTTGGATAAATTCATTATTATTTTTTATTAAGAGAGTACTATATATAGAACAATTTTTATTATTCATCATACTAGCAGAACGGATCAGTACTGATTTCGAGGTCGCTACACCATCTCATCAGCGTTCTTTGTTCAATTTTACCACTTTTGACGGTGGATACTAGTGATCAGGAATATCAACTATTTAACCGTATTATTTAACAAATTAGGATACGAAAAGTACAAACTTATTCATTTTCACATGTCAAATCAATTTCGGTTAGTACGAAATCCCATCTATGATGAATAACTACTCTATATATTTCAGTCTCTCTTGCTTATTCAGCGCCATTGGCTGCCGAGAAATAAGCGGTACTTAATCATGTTGTTAGGTTTCTGTCATTTGTAGTTGAATTTCTTTTTTAGTATTCAACCAACTATGACCAAGTAAACATGTAGATTTTGACGCGTGCCATCGTTATTTATAATTAATGTTTATAAGTAATTAGTCGAACTTTTATTAATATTTTTATATATTGAAACGATTGATTTTGGCTCAAGTTCAAACCCGAATTTTACCCTTTTATTTATTCTAATTTTTTTATTGTTAATTTTTTTTATTAGAAAAATTTTTTGGATAAATTCATTATTATTTTTTATTAAGAGAGTACTATATATAGAACAATTTTTATTATTCATCATACTAGCAGAACGGATCAGTACTGATTTCGAGGTCGCTACACCATCTCATCAGCGTTCTTTGTTCAATTTTACCACTTTTGACGGTGGATACTAGTGATCAGGAATATCAACTATTTAACCGTATTATTTAACAAATTAGGATACGAAAAGTACAAACTTATTCATTTTCACATGTCAAATCAATTTCGGTTAGTACGAAATCCCATCTATGATGAATAACTACTCTATATATTTCAGTCTCTCTTGCTTATTCAGCGCCATTGGCTGCCGAGAAATAAGCGGTACTTAATCATGTTGTTAGGTTTCTGTCATTTGTAGTTGAATTTCTTTTTTAGTATTCTAATTTTTCTAATAAAAAAAATTAACAATAAAAAAATTAGAATAAATAAAAGGGTAAAATTCGGGTTTGAACTTGAGCCAAAATCAATCGTTTCAATATATAAAAATATTAATAAAAGTTCGACTAATTACTTATAAACATTAATTATTTTTTCTTTTATACAAACAATATTTGTTTTCAGTAACAGCCAGGGCTACCGTTCACAAAGTCGCAATTTTACCCTTTTTTAGCGGTCTAACGACTTTTTGTGAGACTTTTTTTATTAGCGACTTTTGTGACTTTTTTAATTTCGTTGCGTCTTTTTACCCTTTTTTTTGTTAAAAACAAGATGTGCGACTTTTATTTTCTCTAACGACCTTTTGTGCGACTTTTTAAAAAAATCCAACGGTAACCCTGGTACCAGCTGACAAACATACACTATTGTGTCCTATACAATTCACAATAACGCTTTTTTATCGAATGTGCCCCATAATCCCCAATGAATATTCTTCATTCGATCAGTTAATTCGACGACAATTGAATGTTGCTCATAACAAGCACCTGAACAAGTCTTTAGAATCTTTTGTTTTTGTTTTCTACACTGTTTTGGTGGTAAAAATAAAGATTTGATTTCGTTAATTTGATTTATATTTTCGTGAGCCTGTTTTTTCGTTATTGCATATGAGTGCACATGAGCTGTGACAGAAAGAAACACTAGATACTGCATGAGTATTACTTTTTTTGTCGTGAGTGGAAATTTTCTCACGACTCCATCTGTAATGCAAACGAAGCATCTAGGAATATTGACCTAATTACGCAAACTGTTTTGCGGTACTTAAAGTGTTTAATAAATATAAACAAAAAATATATAAAAATCAATTTTGATTTTAAAAAAAAATCACCCTTTTTTTGTTAATTTTCGTGTTAAATTATTTTTAACTAATGGCGTTTTCTTTTCTAAAAAGTGCAAAATTTTTTGCCCTTTTTATTGAAAATTTGCAATATAAGAATTTTTTGAAATAGTGAGTTTATTATAAATTATTTTATCATCACTTACGATGGAAAATTGTTGTCTTAAGAACACTTTGAATAGCAATTTTTTGATAAAAAGTAAAAGAAATGTTACATTTTTCCCAGAAAAGAAAACGGCATAAGTCTTATAATAATCTCCAAAAAATTTGGTTTCAATTATTTTCCATATAGAGTAATTTAAAAGCACCATCATCCCCACCAGATACAACGAATTTCGAACAAAGAACTTGTTAAACAGCTAAATACTTCCGCAAACAGCCACAACATTCTGCCTTTAAGTTAAAAAAAAACCAAACAAAAAAAATTGGGCAGACGCTTGCGATTGTATCGTTGAGTAATTGACTAAAATATTTGTTCATAAATTAAAAAACAAATAAACAAACAAAAAAACAATCGAATTTTGAAAATTTCCCAAAATCTAAGTTTCATTTTCATTCAGGCAGACTTTTTAAAACAGATATATTTATATTTAGAACATTTAAAAACTGGTTGTTAAATAGTAAAATTGTAAAAATTACCTGTTGTTGGTTGACATGTTGCTGGATTTTTATTTTATAAAAAAAACTTATAAATCGGTTTTAAACTTAAAAAGTTATGAATCTGCTTTGCAATAAATTTCCTTATTTTTTAGCTCAGTAAAAACTTTTTCATTTTAGTGTTTTTCTTAAATTACTTTTTTTTTAATTTAATTTTTACACTTAAACTAGTTTTATTTAAATAACTTGCAACTAGATTTTATTTTTTAATTTAATATAATTTTTTTCTTCTAATTTTAAATTTACTATTTTATCAGTCACTTGTTCAGCTAAACTAATTTCAAATTGCCAAACGTTGGGGTATTTATGGTTATTTTGCTTTTTGCAAAATTTCTTAGTTTCAACACTCAGTCACTTTCGCTCTCTTCCAATAAGTTGCAAGTAAACGTTTCTCTTAAGCGCTTGAACTTGAAATGATTTCGTTTTTTAATATAAAAAAAGAACAGATCAGCTGTTTGATAAAGAGAGAGAGATATAAATAATTTTAACGATTAACGTCCGTTTTCACCATCTACAGTTAAATGTTTGTTAAATAAAAATTAACTAACTGCTGGTTTGGCCAACTGCTACTATTTAATCAACGGTTACCGATTTTTCTTTCACCATCCTTCAGTTAGTTAACAAAAGAATTCGATGAAAATGTGGCGATACTTACAGTTTGTTTGTATAAAAAATTATAGAAAATGTCGTTATTTTTAAATTTTTAAAGGGAAACTTTGTGTACATATCGCAACCATAAATAATAAAGGGTCACAACTCAAAATTTTCCAAAATTTACTTTGTTTTCATAATCTCTAATTACCAAAAAAATTTATTCTCATCACCAGGGACAGGGGTTTCATGCAATAAATATGCCATAAAAAACGCAAAATATGCATTAAAAAGAAAAAATTATGCACTTATTTTAAAATTTTTATTTATATAAAAAAATAAAAAACAACATTTTAATTCAGTCTCATTGGATATGTATGTAAAGTAGTCAAAAATACAAAAAATTTATATATATACATATATATATAGATATTACAAAATTTGTTTATTTATTTACATGCAAAAATAAAATTTGCTTTATATTTTCAAAAGTAAAGTTCAATCTATTTGGTCTCAGAAAATTTTTGTACATTGAAAAAGACCTTTCAACATCTGCCGATGTGATTGGAGCATATTCAAATGATTCCAATTCTTTTATAGAACATTTTTCTTTAATCGCATCATCACAAGGTCATTTTTTTTAAGAAGTTTGACTTGTCGAATTTCATTGCAATAGAATTTTTAGGAAGTTTGGCTTGCCAAATTCCATTGCAATAAAGTATGTACTAACTAGGCAGATTTTGTTGTTGCCGACTTGACACCACCTGGTACATGAATTCGCTTTGTACTCTGTCTTCAGTTAAAATTTAAAGCCGTTAAAAACACATACACAAGCAAACGTGACGATGAAATATTAAAAACTAAACTTATTTATAAATTTGTAAGATGCCTGCGTATGGATTGAATAATGCCAGACTAAATTCAAAGTCGTATTTTTACGCAAAAATCGTCAACTGTAAAAATTTTCGTCTTAAAATCGTAGAAATCACAATTTATTTCAAATCGGGTAGCTGCGTACTTGTATAGTGTTTATCTTAGGCTTCGTCCAGACAAGACAAAATATTATAAAGACAAACTTCATAAAAATAAGAAAATATCAATAATTAAAAAATAACTATTTTTTTTATTTTTAATTTGAATTTTTATCAAAATATGACATAAAAATATGCATTTATAACCAAAATATGAAAAAATATGCATTTTCATCAAAATATGCAAAAATATGCTGTAACAAATCGATGCCATTTTTAAGCAAATTCACTGTTTCGAAAAGCTATTTTGGCTTTACAATTATCAGGCTTATGAAAAAAAACATGCATTTGCATGAAACCCCTGTCCCTGCTCATCACTATCTTCTTTAACTGGAAAAATCTCGTTATATCTGTTTTTATGTTAATTGCATTGCTTTTGCACATAAACAGTTTTTTAGCTCTCCTGAAAATTTAAGAATTTTGAGTTGTGACCCTTTAGTATTTAGGGTGCGATATATATACTCGTATGTATGTATACATAGTTGGGTAAAATGCATGGTTTGCGGAGTTTAAAATACAAAATACTTGCTGGTTATGTATTTCAAATACAAAATACACCATTTTGATTCAAACCAAAAAATACATTAGATAAAACTAACCAACAAAACAATTGTTTTCTTTCATAAATATTAGATTTTTGAAAGCAGCATCAGACAAACTGTTGCTTGTTGGAGACTAAATAAAAGCTGCTGAAGAAAATAATCTTTCTACAGGTCCTGATGAGCACAAACTTGTATTAAATTCTATGAATACTCTTTTTATATTTGGATAGCTGTCAAGAGTGATAAAGTCTTTGCTCTTGTCGCTGAGGAAACTGACAAATTCCAACTCCAAATTTGATGTCGTAGATTCACCATCATCCCTATCTACAAAAACAACAAACTCATCGTCTTCTTTACTGGTGCTTCTACTCCAGGTGGCATTTTAAGTTTTTTTGTAATTTTCCTCCAGAGTATAAATTGCAAGATTTTGGATTCTTCATCGTCTTCTTTACTGGTGCTTCTACTCCAGGTGGCATTTTAAGTTTTTTTGTAATTTTCCTCCAGAGTATAAATTGCAAGATTTTGGACTCTTTGCCTTTCTTCTTTCGTGATGTTTTCTGGCAGCCAACGCATTTTATAACCAGGATGATAACAGGAAGCTAAAATAGATTTATTTATTTCCGGTGATAGTTTAAAAAACTTATCGAATATTTTTTTCAAGCTTTCTTTTAGTAGTGATAGGACTTAAATGTCTTAAATTGTTTCCATTCAACCGACTTAATCTTGTTCTAATAGACTTTAAAGTCGGCAAAAGTTTTCCATTATAACAGTTGTTACCCTGAAGGTAATCTAAAGCAGTTTCAATAGGTTTCAAAACTACAATGGATTCCTCTAAATATTCCAGTTCTATAGTGGCGAAAGTGCTCTATTTACGTAATTAACCAAATAATTCAATTAATTTGGATTTACTTTTCATAAGTTGTGCTATAGAATCATACAGAGAAATAATGCCATTTTTTGTATGTATTTAAAATACCAAATACAGAATACGTATTTGTATTTTAAATACGTATTTCCAATTCATGTATGTATTTCAAATACTGCCCAGCCCTGTATGTATAGCAAAAACGTAATCTACAATAAATTCTAAGAACACTTGCTTAAGAAACTATGGGTCTAAAATCAAAAGCTAGCTCCCGCCGAGAGACATGATGGAATTTCGGAAATTGTTTAAAATCGTTTAAATTTGACAACAGTGTTCTGACATAAAAGTACTCCAGATAAAGATCTCATTTAGGTTTCAAATAATAGGTACAGTAGAAACTCGATTCTTGCACGTAATGAAAACCGGGCTCGGTGCAAGTTTCGAGGTTGTCGCAAGTACCGAGTATTAATTTCCCATACAAAATAAAAGGCACATACATCTGTTTAGAATCTAAGTTTCGAATCTTTCCATTTTTGGAAACTCCGAGGGTTTAAGCGTCTTTCTTCTCCTAGGGCCGGATTCAGAATGCGCTACCAATTTCTTTATGGTGTTTTCATTTCTCTTAACACTTTTGTCTAAGGAACTGGTGGAAAATCCGGCACTTAATTTCTTTAAAATCTCAGCTTTGTCATTAATTGTCAGCAACGTAAGTTTTTTCTTTGCCATTATGACACCGCACCTCTCAATAGTCAAGCTTAAAACTGATTCAAATTACATTTCATCAGCAGCATAAAATGACGGGGATTTCCCGAAATGTATTCAGTCTAAGAAAACTTAAACAAAGCAGCACGTAAGAGTAATACAAAAATGTTTCAAGTATCGAGTTCAAAATTTTCGAATGTCGCAAGTACTGAGTGCGTAATGAAAAATATTTCTATGTTGCAAGAATCGAGGTGTGCAAGTATCAAGTATGTGCAAGAATCGAGTTACTACTGTATTTATACCCCCCTTTTAAAATTTTTTACAGAAAACTTATATTTTTGGCATGCTCTAAATGGATTTTGCCTGCTAAGTTTTGAATATGACCTTGGAAATTGTCTATCGCTTTTACTTTTTGAGATATATATTTGAAAATTGCGTGCTTTTTGCAAATTTAGGTGGAAATATCTCAGAAACTTAAAGCAATTGCGAAATACTGTTTTATGTAAAAAATACCACATTTTTCAATAATACCGGGCTTATTACTGCCTTTAAGCCATATTTTAAATATCTTTATTTACCTTGAAACTTAAATTTGTAATGTTTGTTATTGAACAATCAGTAAGAACACAATTCAAACAACAGAACGTAAGTTCGGGTTCGACTTTCTAAGGTCACTGACGACGTTACGATTTTTTGTAATTACTCCTCGTGAGACATGCGTTAGCAACTACACACATCGCTCAGTTTCTTAAATGTGCAATGGAATTCCTGGATCTGGCAGTGGTTTAATCATCAGATTTAATATACTCTACCTGGTGCTCGTGCGGGATGCTTGCAGTAAACGGAGGCTCAGATAGTATGTTATCATTATCCATGTCAACTAAATCCATACAATCTGTGCAATTGAGTCATACAATTGTTCACGACAATACAAAATTTTGTTAATGGCTCTTTCTCGGACAGGTTTCCTATCGTCGAAAAGCATTGTTAACAATATATATTTATATATTTTCCGGATGGGCGAAAAATGCATTGTTTTCTTAATCAATACTTAGTGAAAACATAATAATTTATTTGTAATTAAATGAGGTTTAGGAAAAAATGTCATTAATAGATCCAAAAAGAGCAACTATATTTGTGTTTTGTAGTGATAGTTTTTAAGCTATTGCATAGCTTTTATCGCGGGCTTTGAGCACAGCGACCGAATGAAGAAATTCCGTAACGAAAAAAAATCTAACACTAAGTTTGTTTCTTAAGTCTTTTGTTTTTTCAATCACGTGAGCGTGCATGGATGTAAGTATAAAACAATTCTCACTCATGTTAACTTATGTTAACTCACGCTCACTCACGTTGGCGCGAGTTAAAAAACTACGCCTAAATTTTACTAATCGGCGCACATTCACGCTTACTCACGTTCACTTATTCTCACTCACGTTCACCCACGCTCACAATTCGTAATCTTAATTCGTAGGTTTTCAAACGATATTAACTTCTCATTTATTCAATAAAAGAAAAAAATTGTTGTCTTATCGGTCACCACGCTCAAAAAGTGTAACTTGAATTAATAGCAAAGAAAAAACTTGAATTAATGTCAAAGAAAAAAAAATACTGCATAAATAAATAATTATAATTGCATAAGTTGATCAAAAATGCTATGGCAATTGCTTTGCCGCGGCAGTCCCCGAGTGCCACACATCTTTTTTATTTTTCATAATCAAACTTTCAATAAAACACGCGATAGTAATCAAAATTTTCACAAAATGAAAGCAGATTATTAAGGCTCAAACAATTTGCTGTAAAACAAATTAACAGTACTCGTATATTATGTTTGGATTTAATGATAACATGTTGATTTTCCATCAAACTTTCCACCTTTTTAAAAATACCTTAAAGTAAAATCTTCATCTCTCTCGGCGGGAGCTAAGTTTTCATTTTAGACCCATACTTTCTTTGGGTAATTTGCTTAGAATTTAGTGTAGAATTCGATTTTGCTATACGCCTGTCACGTTTTTTCTCACCCGAACAAATTGACCCACCCTAATGTGTATGTATATTAAATAATATAATTTTTTGTTTTAAGTATGTATCCCTGTCTGAATTGATGAAGTGGTTTCGGCAATCAGATGCATTTATTTTTTTTTTGGCGAAATGAATTTTTTAATTGAAAAATATTACAAAAATGTAAATGCTGATTCATATTTCTATCCATTTTATTTGTGTTGTAATAAAGTTCCGTAAACGATGTTTTATATTTTATGAACTTCAATTGAATCAAGTAATAGTTTTTCTTTAATTTTCCAAAATTTCAAACACAACTTAGATATTATACAAAAATATATGAAACTGAATGTTTGTAGTTTGCTATTGATAAATGGCTACAACGATTTATTTTACTTTCCAATTAAAGTGGTAACCGTCAAATTAACTTCAGTTAAATTTAACTTGAACTTTTTTTGTTAAATTCTGTCGGTTAAGAGTTAATCATACGTTGTGTATTACAATTTAGCCAAACTTTCGGTTAAAGTTATGCAAGTTATGATTATTTTTTAATCGAAGATGGTGAAAACGAGCATAAGAATTGTACAGAACGCGTGTGCTTGTAGGCCCGTTTAAGCGATTTCTCTTAACGTTCTCTCTTTGAACTAAAAACTGTACATACATACATAAATTCATAAGTAATTGTTTGTTTAAAAGTGTGTGCATCTGTTGCAAGACATGATCATCAATCACATCATCGCGTTTCTTGGCTTTTTTAACAAAGTTTTTAACCCTTTTTCCCCCAAAATTTAAAAGTAAGCTTTATATAATTATTTCTTTGGTTGCATAAACAAATAACGATTAATTGATCTTAAATTTTCAATTGTTCCTTTGAAATATTGTTTCATGTCCAATTCTTTCTGACGAATAATGTTACGAACTTTAGCCAAAAAATAATAATCACTTTGGTTTGAAAACCATTAACAATTTCTTTTTTCAAATTCTATTGCTAAGAGTATTTTTTTTTGTAGATAATGAATTTCATCACAACGACAATAGACTACTGAAATTCTATTCATTTCTAAAGCATTTTTTTGTAGTAATAATTGGAGGGAGGGCGTTGTTTACCTGATGGAAAAAATCAATTAAAAATAATGTATAATTGAAGTATTTTTAAATGATATTTTTGTACAGGCAAATCCCGGTATAACGAACTGTGAAATGTCATGCTCATTCGCTATACCGAAAAATTTTTTATATCGCGAAGTTTTTTTTTGTTTAAACCATAAAAATATTTACAACTAAAAGAAAACAATGTTTTATCTGGTAGCATCTACCAATAGAGATCAGTTTTTTCCGCACTCAAGAGTTAAATTATGGTTCCCTATTTTTTTTTTGGCTATTTTATTTTAAGAGGATTTACTACCGTCCGAATGATAACTTTTCCCCTGATTCCTTAAGAAGAACCAGCCATCACTTGCATGGAAGCCAACATTGTAAATGCTTTCTTGTATCGCCATGGATTTTACTTTTATTGCAATTCCATTTATTGGCATATGTATTTTCCTTTGGCTGAGAAACCAACCGAAGAACTCCTCTTCATTACTAGGATACTGACCATTTTTTGAGCGATTGTTGATTATTTCCGAATTCGAGACATTTTTTTATTGCATTTTCTTTAGTGTACGTATGGATGATTTGGGTATTCCATATTTTACTGAAATTTCACGCGTGCTTTTATGCTCTTTTTAAAATCACTCAAAATTTTTTGTTTTTTTCTTTCAACGAAATTCTTTTTCTGTAATGTAATAAAAAGGATCGCAGAATATTTTTTTAACCATAGATACACTTTCTTATTTCTAATATGCTACACACTTTCTTTGTCGAAATGACGAATTCCGTTTATGATCTGCTCCCAATACCACCCATTATAATAAAACTTGAAAATTTTTGTTTATTTTATAAAATACTTAAGTTTTTTATTCATTATAAATAGTGTTTATTAACTTTAAAACTTAATACTAAAAACATAACAAAATCACACGAAGGTTTTTGTTTTGGTTTTTTAAAAAACGTTAAAAAATAAACTTAAAATTTCATTCACTTTCATCGTCACTGCGACGAACACAATCAAAGAAAAATCAAACCTACACTCAACTTATAAGCACGTAGTTCCACACACTTCAGCTGATCAGCAATAACTAAAGGCCCCACCATAATATGCATCAGCTAGAATGAGCCAGCTTAAGCAACTGTGCGATTACAATATAAAATGTATCGGACAAACTATAATGTGCTTCAGGAAACTTTTCGTTAAATTTTACAAACTGTCATTTGCTTAAAGCAAAGTGCGAAACTGAACGCATATTCCGTACGGAATCAGCTGTTTTTAAAATTTGTGTGTGTATGTATGCATGTACATAAAACTATTCATTGGAATGGAAATTGGAATTGGAAACTAAAAATGGAATGCGCGGCCAAGAATGCGTTTATATTTAATATTTAATATAATAGAAAACGTTGAATTATTTGTTTGTCCATTTTTAATTTAAAATCATCAGAATTAAACAATTTTCATGTTTTTATCTTTTAGTTTGAAATGATTGCTTACAATCAGTGTTGTCAAAAATAGAAAATGGTAGAATTCTATATACGAGTATGTGGGTAAAAAAGTTATGCTAAAATGTTCTATAAAACATAAATTTAATGTTCAATTAAATTTTAAATACTATTAGCCAATTCACAAAGTGTTCTTTTATGTCATAATTGTACTAAAAATAATTATGGTAAAATGTTATGTTGATAATATTTTCATATAAAAATATTATATGCTACAATTTTGTTATCTATATTTTTTCAGTGTGCTATTTTTTTATTTTCTTCTGAATTCGAGCAAAAATTTTACTATCAATATCATTTTACTTTCAAAAATTCATATAATTCTGATGAAAAAACTATTTAAGAATTTGCTGTATATAAAAATATAAAAGCAATGACTGAAATGGAAACACAAGGAAATAATGTGGTTAGTGTGTGCATTTAAAATTAACTTAGTAATAATTTTTGAAATAAGTATTTATCTGTTTTGTGGACATTGTTTTCCTTTATTAATAATTTCTATGTTTTTTGTGTCATTTGAATTTAAACTTTATGACAGTTTTTATATAAAGCAATAAAACAGGCCGTTCGCAATACTTTGAACTGGCTCCATGACTGTGAATTGGTGGTTACATGATTTATTTTAAGTTTCAAATGAGAGAAAGTTATTTGTAAAATTATGAAATTGTTTGAGGATGAAAAATAATTTTAATTAATTAAAATATCTTCGAGATTTTTCCATCAGATGATCGAATTTTTCTGGTATTTTGTGAGTGTAGCAGCAAGTTTCTTTACAAATTTAGCTTCTATTTCTCTGGAACTGTATATTAGAGCTCAAGTTTAAATTCATGTCGAATTTTACCTTAAGAATATTATGTAAACACTGATATATAATTTTGCATTAGTACTCTGAAGTAATTTTAAAGAAACTGTTTTTTTAATATTTGAAATTCGATCATATGAATATTTAATCTGTTTTTTTTTATCTTGAAGGTTTTCTAATCCATGTTTAATGTAAATTACAAAAAAGTAAAACAAATATTACTCCCAAAACTATTACAATTTGTTTTCAAACAAATTATGTTATAATAGCATATTTTCTAAAAATGTTAATGCATCAAGTTCAAGCTAAATGCTAAAATTGTAACGCTGTTCAAAATTCAATAATGAACACTGCTGCAAATAATGCTTAAATTCGGAACAATGGGTAAATTTTCCTTAAGTTCACTTAAGTACATTATGGCTACCTAAAAGTCTGTTTGAATTTGCTTAAGCATTTGACAGACTTTTCGTTCAATTTTGACAGTACGAGCAGCTTAAGTTAGCTTATGCATATTATGGTTGTGCCTTAAAGCTACATGAAATTTGAGAGATTTACAGTGAGAAACTGAGAAGTTAAAGTTAAGTATTATTTGACAGTATTCGTCAATACGACGCAGAAAGTGTATCTAGGCCCTAGACTCTAGGGTTAAAGAGAAGTAGCACTTCTAGTAGGCATTCAGTATGTGTTACCTTCTTCGGGATAGGGATATTGAGAGAGGACAGATGGTGAAAGTGAGAAAGCTTAATGTTTACAACTCTGATATTGCGCGTTGTGTTAGTTTTTTTTAGATCAGTGTTTTAGCGCCTCTGATGTCAAGTAGGCACATTAAATGTGTTTTAAGCTGTTGTAGCCATGTTTTTATTAATTATTTTAGTTCCCCGGCGATTTTGCTACAATACCGACGAAGGAGGGCGTTTTGATGTCCGCTAGCATACACCAGTAACAATTGCTGCCGGTACTGTTCAGTGACCAGTGACTATGCCTTCATCACTTAAACGTCCAACAACAACAAATACAATGGCATGAAAAAAAAATAAATTTTAAAATAATTTTGGCCAAATATTTGTTCTAGCGAGCCTTCGTCATATAAGGTAGTAGTCAACCTTAAAATTTTGCATGATGGTTTGTTTTTTACTTTTTATTTGCAATTATTTTCTTACTGTTCGTTATATCGAGTATAAGGGTTTTTTTTTTAATTTTCGTCATATAAGGTAGTCAATGTTAAAAAATTTTACTGTTCGTTTTATCGAATTTTCGTTAAAGCGAGATTCGTTATACCGGGATTTGCCTGTATATAATAATTTTGGATAAATTTAAATTGTTTGCTTAACAAAGTGGAAATAGTAAAAATATTTTAATAAGACGTATTTTGTAAATACATAATAAAAAATAAAAACTACAAAATGTGCAATCTGTTTTGTTTTACGACTTTTTAGACACCGTTCGCCCATTTTCAGCAGTATCGAAATTTTCAATGTCACCCTAGCGCTTTTATCGTTCATCTGCTGCAACAGCATCTTAGATTAAAAAACGGTACGTGATAATATTGGTAACTCTAACCAGGTAGTAAACAAAACAATAGAAATGGAGGCAAAATTAAATCACCAAAGTACGCTAAAATTGATAAAGGGTCCGCCAGATAACTTTTTTTTTTGAAAATGCTATAAAAAAAACTGCTGAATATTTTCTCAAATTTCTCTTTTTATTTGAAAGTACAATCCTTCCGGTTAATAATGAAAAATAATTTCATTCAAATGGCTGCCTCGGCTGGCCATGCAGTAGCCTACACGATCGGTCCAATTTTTAAGCACATTATCGATTGTGTGCAGCTGTATTTTACCAATGGCTTCACGAATATTGTCCTTTAAAGCGTCAATTGTCTGGCTTGTCGGCGTAACACTTATCTTTGACGGCACCCCACAAATAATAGTCCTACGGTGTCAAATCGCAGCTCCGAGGTGGCCAAACGACATCAGCTCTGCGGCTGATAATGCGATCTTCAAAAACAGGGCGCAAAACATCGAGTGTAGCTTCGGCTGTGTGGCACGAAGCGCCGTCCTGTTGAAACCAAATGTCCTCCTCTTCAATTTTTGTGAACAAAAATTCGTTCAACATGGCCCGATAACGATCGCCATTGACTGCAACGGCCACTCCTTGCTCATTTTCGAAGAAAAATGGCCCAATTACGCCTCTGGATCAAAATTTGCACCAAACAGTGACTCGCTTTCGTTCTCGTGCGGGTTTTCTGTGCCCCAAATGCGACAATTTTGCTTATTTACATACCCGCCAAGATCAAAATGAGCTTCATCTGAAAAGAAGATTTTTTGGCAAAATCGGCATCTTCGCCGATCTTCGATCGCAGGCCCACTTAGCGAAGCGAAAACGCATTGGATGGTCAGTTGGCTTCAAATCCTGAACCAACTGGACTTTGTATGGCGTCATGCCAAGGTCTTTATGCGCAATTCGTCTCAATGATGTCTCCGAAATGTTCAATTGTTGAGAACGACGGTGAATTGATGTTGATGGCGCTTCACGCACACTTTCTGCCACAGCAGCAAAATTATCGGAGGTACGCACTGTTTTTGGCTTTTCACGCTTTGGTTTATCGATGAGAATGCCAGTTTCTTTCACTTTTTTCACGAGATAACAAACATACGGAGCTTCCAAAATCCGTACGCAATTTTTGCACACATTCTGCAACATTACCATGATTTTCAAAGTAGTGTCTCAATATTTCTCATCGTTGTTCAAGCGTATACACAACCATATTCGTTCAGCGGAAGGATAAAACTGATTATCTGTCAAATCAGACATGAGCTAAGTGTTACCTACCATTCACGAAATAAGCACTAGTTGAAAAAAAAACGTTAGATGGCGGACCCTTTATATTTATATCGTTCGTATCCAATTTTTTGGGATATGAACCATAAATCATACAGGCGCAATGATTTGAAGACGAAAACATATAAAGAAACTGCAAAAGAAATGGGTTTGGTGGCTGAAATTGTCAAAAAGTAATTTCGCTCGCTGCGTATCACATACACCTATGAAAAAAGAAAAATGAAAATGAAAAAATCCGGATTAAGAGCAGAAAAAAATTACATCCTTCTTCTTTTAATTTGTAAGGGTTTTACCCAGAGTTTTCTATTCACTTTTTTTTTCTTATTAATAATTTTTGTTTCATTTTGCCTTTCCATTTCTAGTTTTTTTTAATTCTAGAATTATAGGAATTTTTGCAACTCTTCGCTTCGATGACATTTTTAAAATGAACTTTCTTTTTCTTATGAAAGCGAACAAGAAATTTTCATGAAAGTCATTTATTTCGCTAAAATTTTTAGTTACAATACGTACATATACAAAAATTTCATGAAAATACTTTCAATGCAGCGTTATTTGCATGTGAAAGAAATATTCAAGTGTGCTTTTTTAGTAGTGCGGGTGTGTGTTAGTAATACATAATCAAATTTTGACAGACTTGAATCCAAAAAAAGTCCGTTAACGGTTCAACACTACCTGTATTATTCTACCATGATATTGTGTAAAAATTTTATTAAAACCTGTTTTATTATCATATCTTGAATGTAGAATACTTTTTTATTTCTCCATTGAGTTGTGAGAAAATCAACAAGTTTAAGCTTATGACGTCTTTGCAGCAATCGAATAATAATCATGTAAATAATAATCAGATAATTTAGTTGTTTCGTTAGTTAAATTAATTTGAAGGAAACTAGTTTTTTCTTAAGTAAATTTGCAAAATTATTTTTAATTACATACAGTAGTATTCTGTTTTAACGAACATTCGATTTAATGAACATCGCATTTAACGAACACCCAGATTTTTATTTCTACTATGTAAGTACCTTATATTACGAATAAAAGTTTTATTTCGTACTCGATTTGACGAACAAATGTAAAAAAACAATGAGAAACGAAAATGATGAAGAGTTTGATGAAACAGAAATTCTAGAGCCCAAAATAAATCACGAAAATGCCATTAAGCACTTCGAAATATGTATTACGATAAATGGACTCAGCAAAACAATGTTAGTAACACAAATTTAATTCTTTTGCGAGCGCTTCAAGACGATGCCATCAACAAGTTTTTTTAATAGCAAATTGTTTTGTATCGAGGTGTTTTTTATGAATTTTTCCTTTTTAAAGAAATATTTATTTGAAATTACTATAATTTTAATAAAATATTAAAAAAAAAACTATTCATAATTATAGTTATGAATAAAAGAGACGAATATATAACGAACAATTCGCTTTAACGAACCGGCCTGACAATCATTAGGTTCGTTAAAACGGAAAACTACTGTACTTACATATAATATTTACAGAAACTTTTAAATAAAATGTGACAAATTAATTTATCTGCTTAATTTCTTTAACTGCAAATTGTTGAATATTTTTTTTATACAAAGATTTTTTTGATTAAAAAACAAAAAAAGCTTTTTTCTTCAACATCCTAAAAATATGCAACAAATTGTTGCTACAATTTACTCACATTTATTATACCGCAATTTGTTGTTGGTTTTGTAACAATTGCATAACGGTAACTCATAAGCTAATATGAAGAAGATAAAAAAACTCATAAACAGCAAAGTCAAAAAGCACACCAAAAGCTTTTCTTCTTTTCACAATAACAGCATATGTACTCACGCTCTCCTTAAAATTTACTTTTCATTAAAATAGAGCAACATATTTGGAGAAAGTCGCTACCTAACACCGGAAATGTTAATATAGTGCATGCACAAAGTAGGCTAAAAGAGATTAAAATTGTAGCAAGAAATAAGTACTTGTGTACTTAAAATAACAAAAGCTTTTCATTCATAACCTTGTAAGCTTGTAAGAAAAAGAAAATGTAAAAAAATGGCAAAAAGGTAGCTAAACGAAAAATTATATGAATGCGCGTTTAGTTTAAGGGTAAAAGTTTATTCATAACAGATGCATAATTATGAAGAACCAAATGCATTAAACATTTATATTGTGAAAGCCAACAGCTGCCGTTTTTTTTTTGTGAAAAATCAAAACAAAATCATTTTACAAAGCTTAAAATATGTAGTAGAAGTATATAGTCAATTTATTATTCGAGATATTCCTCGATATCTTATTTCAAAAAGTTTTGTTTGTTGAGGGCTTTTAGCCAGTCGAAATTTTTCAAAAATTTTTTTTGTTATCACAATTTTTTGGCCTTTTTTAGAGCAACTAGAACATCTCTTTTTCGAGAAAATCTAGTTTAAAGTTTTTTTATGGAAAATAATCAGTATTTGAATGTAAAATCTAAATTTTTTAAAAACTGTGTGATCACAGATTATCGCCTTTTCGAGAAAATCGAGTTTTTTATTAAAAAAAAAAATAATCCATTTTTCAAGTAAAATCGAATTAATTTTTTGCTGATCACAGATTTTTCGAGATAAAAGAAAAAAGTTTTTTTTTCAAGTAAAATGGAAGGTTTTGGGTGATCACAGATTTTTCCCCCTTTTTGATCTAGGAGCTCCAGTTTTCGAGAAAATAGAGTTTAAAAATTTTTATGGTAAAAAATAGATTTTTTCAAGTAAAATCGAAATTTTCCAAAAATGTTTGGGTGATCACATATTTTTGCCCATTTTACTCTTGGATCTCTAGTTTTGAAAATCGAGTTTAAAGAATTATATGGTAAAAATGGACTTTTTAAAATTTTTTGTGTGATCACAGATTTTTTGCCTTTTTGCACTAGCAGAGCTTTCCAGCAGCCTTCTAGGTGCATGTATGACCAGCGTATAAGATCTGTCGCTCAGCTAAAACACATCGCGTTGAAAAATATATGAATAGCCAAAAACGCTAAGGGTCCTGTTTCCGTGACAACAATTTTTGTATACTATTTTATATCGACGGCGTTTATCCAAAATTGTTTATCTGCAGATTTTGTAAAAATGAGTTTTTGATGCCAAACTATTCCCTGTGATGCACTTTTCCTATGGTATGAATTTCTGATCAAAATGTTGATTTATTCGCGACTTCACATTTTTTGTTTGGTTTATCTACGAGTACATATCCACTTTTTTCAATGCAAAATAGTTTATCTACAGATTTCTTTATATCAATCGTATATTAAAAATCTGTAAGAAAGTAATTATTTTAAAACGAATTCAACTTTTTTAATGAATATTAATACGCTCACAATTTCACAGTATACAATCTTTCATCGCATCAGTGCACTAATTATTGGTGGAGCAAAACTAACGGTGATCATTTAGCATCCACATTTATTTTAATAATACTGCACTATCTTAAGAAAAACTGCCTGGTTGCGGCTACCAAAATCGCAACCATTTCCTCGCAAATGCCTTGTCTAATTTCTCAATAGAAAACAACCAAATTATTGAGCAAAAATATCTGGAAAAGGGATACACTCAAATGGAATGTGACAGTGCACATGCAAAAATTTATATCATTATAACGAAAGATTCGCGGAAAAGTGCAATAGTTGGTGGCACAAAAAACATAAAGAAACCATTTAATACCAAACATTTAGAATACAATATTTTCAAAAAACTTCAACGATGAAAATATTATACGCTTTCCCAGTATTCGTTCTGGACGAAATAAGAATGACTTTTATATTTACCGAATTACTGTGTAAAATACAAAGTCAGTTTTAATGATGAGTTCATAGATCTTCCAATTGGAATGAAAAAATACCCAGGATATCTATAGCCACAATTACTTTACCAAGAATATCTTCCAATATCACCCAGTAAATGGAAACATTTACAGAAGTTGAAATCTGCGAATATCATTCTAATGAATATCATGCTTTCTATGATAATCTTCATTCAAAATAAATGTATTTTTTTTTAGTAAATAATACTAAAAATCCTAACATTAACCATACAGATAATTAATTGGACCTGAAGTAAGTATCTTCTTCTATTTTTCATAATCCTAAAATTATTTAAAAGTGAAATACAACAGTATTTAAACTTAAAATTTTACTTCATACTATTTAAAATTTTTTTGCAACCAAAATGGTTTATCTATTCATTTTAATATTTACATCGAAAATTTTCTAAGACAAAATGGTTTATCTACCGTAAAAATGCGAATGACGGGTTTTATTTTATAATTTATATTTTAGAAATTTAGTAGAAGCATCATATTGTAAAGATCGATTTGTTAAATACTCGATATGCAAATATTCATATTTGAATACCAAAAGTGACTGATTCAAAAAGCAAAAATTTTAAAATTTTCTTTAATGACGAGTTTTTTTACATTTGTTAAACATAATTGTATGTGTGATTTAAAAAAATATTTTAACTTTATCGTAAGAATTTTTTAAAAACTTGTATTATTGATGAATTCATAATATTTAAATAATTAATTTTAATTTCCAAAAATACGTTTGCTAAAAAGTGAAATTTTCTTTCAAACTATATTTAGAATGAAATAGATATCATCTCCTTAATGTCCTTTTGGAAGACCGGGCTTGCATGAAAATTCCCTATTTACATTGAATTTTGCATTTTTAGGCGAAGTTTAGAGTTTTTGGAAAATTTATATTTTTGACAAAAAAAATGTTTTTTTAGGTTTTACTTTGATAAATAATAAATAATTGGTCATCCCTCATTTATTTATTTTTCTATTGATAATCTGGAGAAATTTACATCTTTTATTACAGAGTTTTCGCGTTTTCAGCAAACTCTGATTTCTTTGCGATTTCGTAATTTTTAATTTTTTTTTACGGAAGTTTAGATTGTTTTTCTAATTATTGTTCTTTAACTAGGGATATTGATGTTGTGGAGAAATTTAATTATATAGGTTAATAGATAGTTCTCAAAGACTATGCTATAAACACAAAAAGCAAAATAATAAAAATATAATTATCAAAATAAAATTAATCTCATAGTTATGTAAAATTAACTTAAATATTGACAGATAATATTTCTCCTGAATTGAAGTGCGTTACTAATTACTTGAGAGCTGTAAGGAATATTGTTCAGAGGAGAAGCACTAGGAGTAGGTGTTACTACTGGAGTATTCCGAAAATTTAATTTAGCGCATCTGCATCAATTTCGCAGGAATCATGATTACCAGATTTACAAATTCCAGTGTCACGAATTGCTTTCCACTTTTTTCTTGAGTCAGTTGCAGAAAACTTAGATGCAAAATAATCGGATTTGGCTCTCTTAATTAATCTCTTAATGAAAGTTGTACGTGATAAAAATAATGTCATGGCGCGAAAAGCAAGATCGAGAAGTGTATTACTCGTTGAGGTAAAATGCGTAGTATGAGTTGCATTCGGTAAAGCAAGACCGAGGGGATGCAGACTATCAACCAGGTAAGAATCAGCTAAGACATTTGAATTAAAATCACCTGTAATAACAACGTCTTCATATGCAACTGCGAAAGTCTGAAGAGTATTGAAAAATCTTTAAAAACAAATACGATTATTTGGTCTGTAAATACTACTTAGTAATAATTTTCTACCCTCGCAACTGATTTCAAGCAATAAATATTCTACTGAGTTAGCTGGTGTATCAGTATCAGCATCGTCATTAGTATCTGTAGACGTACTGATTACTTTAGCCGCAATGCCTTTTTTTCACATATATTGCCACCCCACCGTAACCGTTTCTATCAACCCGTCTAGTATTGTACCCCGATAAAGAAATCGATAAATCTGTGAACTTCGGCTTAAACCATATTTCAGATACGCAAATTATGTCAATGCCTGAGCTTTCAAAAATTGAACTAAACTCGTCAATTTTATTCCTCAACCTTTGCGCATCGATATGGCAGATTTTAATACCAATTCTTTGATTGGCCAGGATTTTCAGTAATTCTTACTTTTTATTTTCGATTTTTTTCAGCTTTTTTTGCAAAACTATTTTTTTTAATTTCTTTCCACAATTTTAGATTCCCTTTTAAATTATTGTGTTTTTTAAATTAGATTTTGTATCGATATTTTTTTTATTTTATTTATTTCTACTGGAATCCAGATTTTTTATATTAAACTTTTTGCAAAATTGTAGATGTCTTTACAATATGTCGTTGTTTTTTTTTTTTAAATTTTTGATGGACTTCGATTTTCTTTTGTCGTTTTTGGGGCAACAATTGTAATTTTTTTAGGTAAATTTTTTGGTAAATTTTTTTGTTCATATTTTTTGTTCATATTTTTTAATTTCTAATTTTTTAGTAAAGTTTTCTATTTTTGGCAATGTTTTGTAAATTTTCAATTTCTCTCGTTTGTTTTTCTATTTTAGTATTTATTATTTTAGTGCTTTATTTCAAATTAAAGTTGTTTGTTTTAAATTTTTATTCGCACTATTTTCTCAAAATTAATATTTTACATATTTAGTATAACATTAATAATTTTGTTAAAAACAAATTGAAATTGTTGTTCCTATGCTCATTTCACGGTTGCTAATGCAGATCGTCAGGGAACTTTACACAAATATTTCGTAGAACAACTGGAGATATTATATTAAACTTTGATTAAAACAGATATATGTATGTTTTGATATTATTATATTTTGTCATATCTTTTAGTAAAACAAGGAACGGAGTTAGCGAAAGAGTAAAAAGTTTGTAGCCAACCATGTGTCATTAAAAGAAAATAAATCAATGAAAACCATTTATATTATCTTAGTTGCAAATGTTTTGACCACTACTCTTTGCACATATGTTTAGATGCATACATAAATATATGTACATATATGTATGCACATATGTATGTGTTATGTATGTATGTCTTTATATGTGCTTGCATAAGTATTTGTGCTAATATTTTTTGTGTATACATTATCCTGTGCAGTTGCTTTTTAAAATAGTTATTTACACACTACAATACACACACACACACATTTATTATAATACCCATCCATATGTATGGATACATTTATATATGTATATACATATGTAGATATAAGGTCAAAAACGCAACAACAATAACCCTGCCTGAAAGACAAGGTTAGTAAATTTGCATTTTTTTTAATTCAAAAAACGATTTGTAACAATGGCTAACAAACAACCAACTATGAAATTAAGAAAAATCGCACACACACACACACACGCACACACACACCCGCGTACAAGAGAAATAAAATACACAAACAGTTGCTGCCTGCCAGCCTTAACTACAGCATCATTGAACCTTACTCAATACATTTGCCATAATACGAGGCTAGATTCGACAACTTAACGAATGAACGAACATTTAACAGGATGTACAAAACAAATCCCACACGCAC
>OY101441.1:110935001-110999501 GCA_956483585.1 Gymnocheta viridis
GAGAGTATTAAGCGGCTTGCAAATGAGCCCTTAATAATGATAACAAAGTAATCGTGTAGAGAAATAAAAACAGATGCTGTGGTAGTACTGGTATGGTAAAAGAATATTTAAAAAATAATCATTATACATGATGAGAGAGTGTGAAAGATGTAAATGTTGGAATGCAAAACTGAGCAAAAGCTTATTAAGTTTTCTCAAAAATGTGCGGGTGTTTGATTGTTTTGCGTGGAAGTTAAACATTAAGGGATTTCCTTTGCAAACTTAAGCTGTTTACAATACTCCCTCATAGAAAAATGCATAAGTGCTTGCTGTTGGCTGTGTGAGAGCGAATTGAGCATTAGAAGATAGATGTGATATATTTTAAAGCTTTTCTTTTTATTGAGGCAAAACTAAAGGTACAATAATAAAAATTCATTGTAACTCATACGTTTAGTGGGACTACAACAATTTAAAAATCAGTTGCCTACGAAATGTTGCTCAAACTACTTAGACGCGTGTTAAGCAATTAAATTAAAATAGAAAACTAAAATAATCACAAAGTTTTAGCAAAAAAAAAACTTAAATAAAATAATATTTAAATGTTTTGTGTTAAAAAATAAATTTTGAAAAAAAATAATAGTGAATCAGGCTAAAAATTAATAAATTAGTTTTGAAATCAAAGCAAATTAATATTTAAACCAAGTAATGCAAAAATAATTTACTTATTCGTATGTATTATATTTTTGCAAAAACTATTTAGTATATGAAGGCTAAATTTTCGTTCCTTATCCTCCTGTCTGCTTTTTATTATATTTTTTCTTTCAATGTATGTTGGCAGTATTTTGTGCTGCTAAATGTGTTTGTAGGTTTGCTAGTGTGCACGTGTGTGTGTGTCTCTGAGAGTAAGTGTTTGTGCTCGCATGTGAGTTTATGTGCTTCCAACAATTTTTTAAGGATAAAAATCTAAAGAGTATTTGATGATGATGTTGATGATGATGGTGTGTTAAGCGTAAGTTTGTGTCTGTATTAACTATGAATGCAAGTAGGTATCCTGCACAAGCACATATTTTCACTTGCATACAATCTAGAAACACATACACACACAGGTACATGCACAATTCAACATTTACAGGTTATACTTGTCTAAATGTATCCTTAAATATATATACACACACACACACACACACATGAAAAGTGTATATGCTTTTGAAGTTCTTGTAGGCGGCAGTGATGATGCTGCTAAATTTTCTTCCTGCTGTTCCTTCTAGAAATTATGCCGAAATCAAAAGTATTTCTTTTCCTTTTTTCATTCTTTTTCACTTTCTTATGTTATTGTTTAATTTTTGTTCTACGACGAGTTGTTGTAAGAAAATGAATTTTTTTCATTAAACAATTTTTATAGTTTTTCTTTCTGTTCTGTGGACATTATAATTTGTTTCCCCTCCCGCCATTTGCAAAAGCAAAGACTTAAAAAGGATATCTGTTGAAAGTTAACTAAAGAGAGACGAACAATTCAAATTAGAAAATATGAGTGTGTGTGTGTGTTTTCTTTTTCTGATAGATATTACATACATACAATTACATACACTTAAATTTTATTTTAATTTGATTTAGATCGAAGAAAAATTGCCACCTTAACGTATGAGTGATTTCATATATTTTGTACTGGAATGTTACTTATACGTCCAGATGTCCTTGAATGTAACTCAATTGATATTTTCAAGTTTTAAATTAAACTTTTAAATTGTTGGTGGGAAACATCGTGAATTAAGTTAACCGTTTTTTGGTGTTTTGCTATTTCAAATTGAGTGAACTATTAACAAAAACAAATAAAAAATAATTACTGCAATGCAAAAATATTTTTAAAAGTTCATGGAAAATAAATTTGCTTATAACCCCGTATCATAGAATTTGAAAATGTTCTTTAACAGTAAAATAAAAGTTTCAGAGTATTCAATTTTTCAAACTACTTCTATATTTTAACGAATATTTATTTATTTATTTCACATAGAAAAGAGCAGTCACTGCTATTTCATAAAATTTTTATTGTGTCAGTGCAAGATAAAAGAAAGATTTTTTTCTTAATATTAATCCTTCAATAGCCTTTGGCGATGCTGACTAAATCGCTGGATAGAAAATTATTCACGATCGTTGTGATTTAAACCAATCGCAAGAGTAGCGTCCCTCTCTCTAGGATTGCACTGTAGATCACGCGTGATTTGTACCAAATCGTGTAATCGGTGCCTATCAGTGAACGACAATTTTCAATACACAGCACATATCGATTTTCAAAAGTGTAGGATTATATCAAAATGTAGGGGTACAAACAAATACGTTCACAGAAAGCAATGACTACCAACGGGTTCCATTATAAATAATTATTAATTACTTAAGTGCTCATATCGATAGATGTAGCATAAATAAATAGAAAATGCTTTTTATATTGCTAGGAATACGTACAAATATTGATATGTATCGATGGGTATCCATAAATATGACTATAAGAAACAATGTTGTAGTGTTTGAAAAAAAAAATTGGTTGCAGAAATATAACAATTAGAAATAATTTATTTTTAACTTATATTTGTTTTAGGTATTATCGTCTTGTGTAAAAAAGATTTTTGCAATGAAGCATTAAAAAGCCACTGAGTTATATCGCGAAAATGCGCAAAACTTTCCAAAATTTAGAAAAAGCCGTAAAATTTTCTCAAACGAGCTGCAAATGCAAGGACTGTGAAAAACTCGCAAAAAACTGCAAAAATTTAGAAAACTCGCAATAACTTTCAATAATTGAGAAAATGAAAATGTCTAATATTATTTAAAAGCCAATGAAGCAATAAAAAATAGAAAAACTCACCCAAATTGCAAAAAACGCGAAGTTCCGCAAAATTAAATTGCTGTCAAAGCCTTCTTTGACACATACATACATGTGTGTATATCACATTCCTTAAGTTTTTACCTCTATTCAGGAAGTTTTACGCCTTTTCTCAGCTTTTTAACTTTTCGCTTTTTTTAGCTATTTTTTTCGCGATTTGAGTGATTTCTTGTCATTTCATTGCTGTGTTGACTTCCAAATGATATTAAATATTTTAAGTTTTCCAACAGCTTGGAAGTTTTTGCGAATTTGCTCAAATTTCTACTTAATACTAACATTCCTTGCCCTTTTAGTTCTTCTTAGAAGATTTTACGAATTTTTTTCAGTTATGCAAATTTTTTGCGGATATTCGCAATTTTCGCGAGCAGCTTACTTTTTTCATTTCGGTCGCTACTTATAACTAAGGATCTTCATCCATTTTTAAGCTCTTGTTATTCTCGAAAATTTTTGCAAAAATTTGCTTCAAAGTGAAGTTGTAGACTATTGAAATTAACGCGCATTTTTCAATACAACTTTATCGCATTTCGCTTAAAATTGGTTCATTATAATTGCGAAACAAAATTCATAATACAACTAAAGACAAAATTTCTGTCAATATTTATCAAACTAAAATTGGAAAATAAATGTGCTCATAGTCATTGGGGTGCCTATCGATACATACTATAGGTGCGCAGGGATATAAACAAAAACGAACATGAATCCATACAGGTATAAAACAAAATGCGCACCGATACATATAATTATGAAATTGAACAGATACGAAAACTACTTTGAAATTATTTCAGAGCGTGGCATATCTCGAATAATAAGTTCTAATTACTGAAAGGAGCCAATGGCTGAAACACACTCCATGACACGAAGATGCTGACCAGATCTGGTTAAGTAACGGCTCCAAACAGGAAAATGGAGATACGGGTGCAGGCATATATGGCCCTACCTTTCAAAAGGCCATTCCCATAGGTAAATACCCTACGATATTCCACACGGAAGTGTATGCCAGCTTCATTTGTGCTTGAGAATGCTTGAGAATGTATCTACTTGATGTCAGACAATCAGGCAGCGCTCAAGGCCATAATCTCTTATGAGCTCAGGTCGGGTGTTGTCATGGACTGTGTTACATATCTAAATGAACTTGGCGCTCAAAATAAACTGACGTCATGCTGGTTGCCTGGCCATGAAGGCCATGCTGGAAACGAACGGGCTGACTGTCTAATTAACAGAGGAGCCCAACGTAGGTTTATGGGAACCCTTGTTTGGCATCTCAAGAGCATATGTCTAGGAACAGAATAACTCTTGGGCTCAGATGGAATTCTACCGCCACTGGGAAGCCCTTCATAGTCTTACACAAGCAAAACGTTTCAATACGTTATCCGAAAACAAATCTCAAAAATTACTGCTAATAGACAGAAATAACCTTAGATTACTAACGGGATGGTTTATCGGACACTGCGGTTTTAGACGACACCAGTTCAACATTGGCGAGATTCTGAGAGTAAACTATGCAGACTCGGTGCAACGCAAAAAGAAACGCCGGAACACATTTTCTGTGACTGTCCGGCGGTGGCGGCACGTAGAATGAAGTTCCTTGAAGGCATTATGACCCCAAGTGAAATACACAATAGTTATCTGACCGTTTAGGGTAAATCGCTTTATTCGTAGCCTTAAGGCCGGGGCACATAGAATCCGTCGTACGTTATACGTTGCTTTTTTCAACGGACATTAAAGTATCGCCGGAGGAGGTTGACACAATGAGTACTTTGTTGTCGGACATTAAATCAGCTTCATTTGATTAAATATCACATTTTTAATAGAATTATAGGATATTCTGTTTTTTTTTAATTTAAATTTTTTTTAATTCAATTTTGTCACCACACAGCACAAAAAGCTTAATAAACAAAGCAAAAAAATTATATTTTTCAAAGTACTCAACGTACGTTAAAAGTTAAGAGTTGTCCAACTTTAGTACTTTGCGTTGACGGAGACGTACTGAATGTGACAAAGCTCATAAGAAAGCCTGTGTTTCAACTTGGTTGTCAGTTGAAAAAAGCAAAGTATAACGTACGACGGATTCTATGTGCCCCGGCCTTTAATCTACTTCAGCGAACATACTGGGCTGCACAAAAAATCCTTTGGCTCGGGGTGTCTATGGCATATGACATAAAAAATTAACTAAGTATAAGGTGTCCGCCGGGAAGGTATACTACTTTGTTTTGCCGCCATTTTGGTAAACATTAGTCTTGACAGTTCATATTTGGCAGTCGTGAAGTAGACACGTGGAAAATTTATTAATGCAAAATATTCGATAAACCAACGTGTTTTAATCGTTAAAACATTTTATCCAAATCAATCATCGATTACGGTGACGATGAGAAAGTTACGGGAAATTTTTGGAAGAAACAACGTGCCAACAAAACGCACTATTTATCGCGTAGTGAATGATTTCGAAGAAAGATGATCTGTAGGTGGCAGCCCCAAGCATGGACCACAACGTATTGCAAGATCGGCTGAAAGCATTACTGCTACTCAAGAAAGTGTTCAAAACAATTCATCAACCTCAATTTTTAAGGACAAGCTTAAGAAGTTGTACTCTTTTAAAATACTTTCACTATGTTGTATAAATTAAAAAACGATAGGTCAACATGTAGAAGTCAAATTAGTTTGAAAGTATTAAATGAACCGGGGGAGTAAAACGGGTCAAAAATGACTTTTTTTAAATGTTTTTTGTAGCAAAGAAAAATGTAATTTTCCATCACTGTTACATTTTAAAGTGCCCAAGTTCTCTTTATACAAATCTTAAACAAAAAACAACAAACAAAATTTAAATAAATAATGTTAATTTTGCTGCCTCATTCCTAACTCAACTTTTTTAAGTGGTCGGTGCTCTAAAACATGAATGAGTTGACCATTTAACGACGTTGACTTATTTGTACTCCCAATACTGATTTTTTTTACATTCTCACTGCAAAAAAACACAAAATTTTGCCAATGAATAACTACCTGCCTGCGTTAAAGTAATACAATAAAAATCAAGCAATTAAAAACCATTTTAATGAAGCATTAAAACTAAAAGTAAAGAGGACAACTATTTTGATAAGACAACATAAAATAAAAGCAAAAAAAAATAAATAAAACAACATAAAAAAAATTGTGCCAAACTTAATAAAATATCAAATTGTTGCAAAGTAATTATTTTAGATTTCACATAAAAATAAATTGCATAATTCAAAATAAATCCTAAATGTAACTAACGCCTGTTTGTATGCTATACTTTTGTTAACTACCCGTAGTCCAACTTAATTCGAGTGTGTTGGTTGCAATAAAATTAAATTATTATTGTTTTATCTTTTCAACTTTAATCAGTTGTGTTGTTCTTTTAATGAATTTATAAAAATTTCGGAAATAATGCTCCCTCTCCACACACACACACACACACAAACACATACACACAACTACAAACAACAAAAAATCACAAATCTAGATAATCAATTTTAAATGGGTAAGTAGAGCACACGTGTAAAACATACACATACACATATATATATACATACAAATAAACATTTATAAACTCATATGCAAATACAAACACACAATAACAATGGAACAATGAATAAATTAATAGTAAACACAAGCCAACATGCATGTGTGCTTGTGTATGTGTGTGTGTGTGTGTTTGTGCGTGTGTATATATGTTTTGTGTATTAAAAATTTATTATTGCGAATTTAAAAATGTTCATTCTTACATAGAAATAAATACAAAACAATAAATATTTATTGAAATTTACTATTAAATTTGCCTACAGACAGAAAGTTAAAGCAAATGTTATGCAGACATAAATAATGAGCCTAAGTACATACAGCGGCGTTAAAAAAATAGCATTACCGAGCATTACTGAGTCACCTAAACAGTGGCGGATACATGGAAACACACATGAACACTGATGATGGGAGTGTAGCGGCTCCCGAAAAATTAAAATTTTCCCTTGTTGCTTTGGAATATTGTCTCATGTCCAATTCTTTCTGACTAAAAATGTTACAAACTTTAGCCAAAATAATAATCATTTTGGATTAAAAAAACCATTACCGAGAAACTTTGCCTTCATAAGAGTGTTGTAGTTCGATTTAGTAATAAAAACATTGCGCTAGTGGCACTTAAGAAGATTGAAATAAACATTTCCCTTGAATTAAAGTAGTTTCTGCTTCATATACTGACATTTAATGAAATTATTCGCAAATAACTGTCGAAACTTGAAAATTGGCTCCGGTAAAAAATAGCACTTTAATTTTCAAATAACACAAAATGGAAATACATAATAAGTAAACACAAAATCAAGGCGAATTCATTCACAGATGGTGTCAAAGCGAATTCATACGAGGTAAACGGGAAAGCGCAGCAGACTCATGGTGTTTTATAATCTTTTATTGACAAAATGTGCTTTTTGGTATATTTTTCTGATTTTAAATAAGTCTTAAACAGTTTATTTTGACATTCAAGGATTATATTTGCCAAAGCGAATTCTCTTGCCTGTATGCAGTTGTCTTGGTTAGAATTAATATTACTACAAGAACCGAATTTATTTAAAATGTATTTTAGCAACTTTCATCACAATAAATGTGCTCCAAGCAAAAATATTTGTTTCTTTAATGCAAAATATTCTCTGTAGCTAAAAATTCATTTAATAACACCAGAAAAACAAATGAAATTCTGAAAACTTTAGACCCCACTGCAAAATAGTCATCTGTGCTTTTAACATCATCTATAAACTGAATTCGTTTCGCATAAAGCCTGGTACTCAGTTCAAAATTACACGCGAAATGTTGACATATTACACAAAAAAAATTTACATGAAATATTAATGAAAAAAATGTTGCAAAAGTTGTACTCTGTTCAAATCGTGAAAACTTTATGAAATGTATCCGACAACATTTTCTTGCCATCTGTGAAATAATGTGACTGACATTTATTTCACGCGACATATTGACAGTTGATACAATTTTTTCTGTAGCTTTTTTTAATTTTAATTTTCTGTGCCAAAAATTTCTTTAAAATAAAATGTATAAAATCATAATAAATACAAAAGAAAATAGTAAATTTAATGAACTGGAGAAAAGTCGACTGATATCAGTAGTAAAGAAAAGAAAACTTATTTGGGATGAGTCCCAAAAGCTTTAAAGGCACCCGAAATACCATAAAAGAATCTTCGAGAGAAATCGCTGATGAAATAGGAAAACCTGGTAAGATTTTAAGTTTATATGTATGCACATATTTACTATATGTGACGCGCAAAATAGAAAGGGACCTAAGGGTAAAAACCGGTTTTGTTCAGGAGAGCCATTTTAAAGATTTAAATACGTGTATCTTTGGTGTACTTCAATTTCATAAAATGCGCATATCTCTGGGAGGGAACACTTTTGGGGCATGGGATCGGTCTCATTCGATGCTCAGATGTTGCCACATCAAAAAAAAAAGGTGAAAATTGATTTTTTTACCCTTAGGTCCCTTTCTCTATGCGCTGTCACATATACACTTTCCATAGATGAAGAATCTAGACAAAGCTGGAAGAGAATTCTCGACAACAAGCGCTATTATAAGCTAAGTGTTCAAGAAGTCTGTAAGTGGGTGCGAATTAGAATTAAACATATATTTTTGTTGACAAAAGTCGATCAATGTTGCGTACTTTTAACCAATAAAGAGGAAAATTTTTTCCGAAAAAGTAATATGGCGATCACTTTTTACATTTCAAATTTTTCACGTGAAATAATCAATGTTGCTGAAAATTTTTCACAACTTCGAACAGAGTACCAGGCTTAAAACATTAATGAAAACATAAAATATAATTGAATAATATTTTGTGGAGTGGCTTTTGCTGGAATGACGGCGGCGCATCGCTTTAAAATTGAGTTAACCATGTCTCCATATCTCTTCTTAGGAATTCTTTTCCACGTCTCTTAATAGTGCATTTACACCAGCCCGAAATCCAGGCGATTCCAATTGAACCCTCTCTCAAAATCTATACCGTTCACACCGGGTTATTCGTGACATTTTTTAAGATTTCGTATCTATACCAAACACAGTTGCTTGGCATTTTAATTTTCATTTAAATTTTAAAATGTCAAATTCCAAACGAAAATCAATCACCATTTAAATGCGAAACAGCTTGCCAGCACACCCTTCAAAGGAATTTTCTTTTTCAAGTGTCAACCTCCATACAAAAAACTATCCATCAAATGCAAAGCAGCTGGCGAGCAGAGCACACCTTTAAAAAACTTAATGTTAAGCAGCGTAGTATTTTCCAGTATAATTTGGAAAAAAAACACAGTTGCATCACTGAGTGCTACCAGATTTTGGGTAGATAGTCGCGAAATAGATTTTGTTTTACATGGGAAATCTAGTCAAAATCAACAAGATTTTCTGGAAATTTCGAAAGTACTAGATTTTGGTGTGGTGCACGGTAAAATAATGCAGGTAGTGTCGAAGCGTTAACGGACTTTTTTTTGGGTTCGGGTCTGTTAAAATTTGATTATGTATTATTATCACATACCCACACTACTAAAAAAGCATACTTTATCACTTGTTTCAAATGCAAATAAGAAAAGGAAAAGAAACAAAATTCTTTATAGAACAGAAAATGCAATCATTTTGCAATTTTTCATTTGTACTTTTTGACAGCTTCGTACCTAAAAGAATTGCTATTGCAGCTTCGACACCACCTGTATTATTCCACCATGGTGTGGTGTAAATGTCATACAAACCGTTTCCAGAGTTGCTCCTTGTTAGACCTGTTTTTTGGATATCACTCCAACGATTCTCCATCAGATTTTGCTCTAAAGATTAGCTAGTCTAATCCATTGCGTTGATTAAATTGTCTGTAAGTTATTCCAGAACCTTTCTACTTGTATATTTGGAGTTATTATCCTGTTTGGAGATCCAGGACAGAGACATTTCTTCCTCCGCTTAAGGCAGTATAACCTTTTTGGAATATTTGAACATGAAATTGCTGATCCAAAAAAAAACAAAAAAGTTGTTCATGTGAAACAGCTTTTAATTACGTAAAAAATATGTGAAAGAAAATTGATAAAACTAACAAACTAATGGCGATTTTCTTAGATTTTAAACGAGTTTTCGTAACAATAGACAGACATAAATTGCTACAAAAATCATCCATGTACAGAGTGAAGGACAAAGAATTACGCTGGCTTAAAAGTTATTTAACGGAAAGAATAAAAAAAACCAAAATAAATAATATAATAATGGGGACCTTAAAAAATTAAATTTTGTTTATTTTGTGTACATTTATGTAACAATAAAGCAAAAAAAAAATTATTTATTTAAAATCTCTTGATGCATAAATATTGTAAGATTTAAATTTCATAATTTTCTTTTTTATTTTACAATAAAAATATTTCTAAGCACCAATTTGCTTTATATATTTTATTACATTCTCAGCACGGTTTTTGTTTTGTGGCCAATAAAAATATAAATTAGTTTAATTTGACTACAACGAGAAAGGCAGCATCGACAGCAACCTGCAGCCGTGTTGCCCTGTTGTCGTCAAAATAATCTATCTCATATAAACTTGTAAACTTGTGTATTCTGTTTTTGACATTTTGTAGTCGGCTGCCTCCTGTGATGAATGTTTTGAAGGCATCAGTATTATGGGAAATATGTACATATGTGTACTCCATAACGCTTGAATTTCGCTGTTTTGTAGTCTTCAATTGCCATCCAGTATTTATTCCAACTTCAATTATAACAATTTTGATCACATCCCTGCAAAAAATTAAAATACTCCACTTGTGTGAATATTATTCGTCTACTCACATGTTCCAAATTCAATATTGGAGCTATTCGCTAATTCAATATTAGAGGCTTTTAAATTGTGTTCTCGCAATTGCCACCGAACTGCATCCGTACACTCACAATATTATTACAGTAGCGGACTGTACGTTATTCAAGAAGTAATCCGTTCAGTCATTTTTTAAAAGTATAAACTTTTAAAATTGTAAGCAATTTTATTTTTAAATGATTCTAACATTCATTCAAAAAACTAAGGACATATTAATACGGATTTTTTTGTTACATTCAATATTGTCCGTTGTTTTCAAGTGCTGTTTTTTTTCTTTACTTGCTTTATTTGATTTGTTTGAGATTTTGTATCCTACACAAACAAAGGAAAGAATTTTATTTTTATGGGCAATTAATTAATAAGTCAATTAATTTTTTAACATTAAAAATTAAATGATCTTTTGGGTCAATTTAAATGAAAAATGGGTAGACCGGTTTTTAAGTGAACTTCATTTATTTTAAATTACAATTTCAGTTAGTTTTACGTACAGAATATTTTATGTGTACGTGTTTCTCTATTCGCAGTTATTTGTTAAGCTCCGTGGTTGCCTTAAATGGACTCCTTTTGCTTTCGGGAATCAATCGTTTCACCAATAAATTGGTCGTTACGGATTTTGTTACACTCGTTTTAAATTGTTTGATATAAATTATTGCATTGAGTGTCAGTTTTTTTGACATTTAAGCATTTGGTGTATTTCCCCAACGGTTTATACTTTCGAAATAATTTATTTGTATAAGTTCCCTTTTTTCTCGTTACCTTAAATTCCACGGCATTTAGCTGTAAGGTTTTTCAATATTTTTTGCCAACCGACTGTAGTATATTAATAAAAACAAGTATGTATTTCCTATGGCCGACGCAAACGACCATATTCTAGTAATTAAATATTAAACATTTAAATGAATCTAATTTATCTCGACGTAAACGTTTTTTATAAAAAAATTGACCTATAGCTCGAGATATATTAGATTCATTTAAAAAAATAAAAGGTCGAAAAAATATATAAGAATAATTTATTAAACATTTACATAAACAAAACTATAATGAATATGTACATTAGGGTGTATCTAAAAGAAAAAGTTCGGCTTAAACCACCAAATATAAAGTATTTTTGCAGGGCAACCAACCCCTGCATTTGGCAAAAAAAGAAATTTAAATAGTTCTGCTGGAATTATCGAAAAGAGTGTATCCAGCGGTCGACTGTATCGACCGTATTCTAGAAATTAATATTAAAATACAAAAACAAAAATAACATTATAAATAAACAACTTGAAGCTCTGTCTCATTTCTATGCAAAAGTAAATGGGACAAACACACATGCACACTTTGTTTATTTTTCAAGATAAAGCTGATACATGCATGTGTAATAATAAGTGTGCGTGTATTAGTAGCAACTTTGATTGCTTATAGCTCCCTAAATATCGATCCGATTTAAATAAAATTAAGATTGTGCACATCTATGCAAAACTCCGTTTATAAACATATAAATCTTTCCGAAACCAGTTCAGTATTACGGCCGCAAAAGCGATCTAAAGAAACGTGTTGGCCTATTAATAATATAAATAGCTCCTTAGCAAAAGTTTATTGATTTTCTAATATTAGGGTGGTACGTTAGGGTAGTAGGAACTGAGATTTGATGGGTAAATACTAGAACAGGATATTTGAGGACAATGACTATTAAAGCAAAACATTGGTCTCCTCGGGACAAAAATATAGATATATCATACTTTAAGTTCCGACTGTAAGCGCCGAAGATATAATGAAAAATGTATTTTGGCGAAAAAAAATTGTTCAAACTGTTTTGATGCACGACGATTTTTTTTTGCCTGTAAGACGATATGGTCTAATGTATGTACCTCCATATTTAATACTCACCTCTTTCAATTCTGATCCCTTTTTCTTTCTCAACTTCACTCATTTAAAGAAACAAAATTTTATTATTAAATATGTAGGTACTCTGAAGTGCTATCACTGCTTTGATTATGTTTTTACTTGAACACATACTTATGTACATAAGTGAATGTACGTGTGTGTATATTTTTAGCATTTGTAGTGGTGTCAACTTTAGGAGCCTTTTATTCCTTAAATACTGAACCGATTCAAATAATATATAACGGCGTATCTAAAGCTTAACAATGTCTACCATTTGGTAAAAGAATGAAGAATATCGGTTGGCAAACAAAGAAGAAAAAGGAATCTAAAAATATTTATATAATAGATAGTTATGTAACTTATTTTATTACTACTCTGCGATACAGTTATTATGTTTTTACTAAAAACAAAATTTCTAAGCAATATGATGATCAGTGATATTTTTTCTACCGGAAGATTTTACGTTTCACTAAAAAAAAGCTACTCCACATAAAAACATCACTCGATATTATTAGAGTTAATAAAACATATTCAGAAATAATGCACATTACAACACATTATAGTGTAACGAACGAAAGGAATAAAAGATGAGTGTTGGAAATTTTATGTAAAGAAAATAATTATGGTGCTATTATTTTTACCGCCACTGTACATACATGCGTTCATATACATGCAATTAAATACTAGTTCCCTATAAAGGATTTCGGTCATAGGAAACAGAACCTCGACTTGTTCAAATAGGAAGAAGAAAATGAAGAGTACACATGCCAAATAACAAATGCAGGTGGAATGATATAAATTATTTTTATTAAAAATAGCAAAACAATATACATTTATATTTTTAAATATAGTTACAACTCTTTTTTGAAAATTTAACAAACTCTTACAGATCATAAATATCTGTTGTGTAATTAAAAGTTTGCCAATTTTCTTCAGCCACATTCTGGCCCTTAATCCCACTCATGTGGTTTTCAAATATCCAGCAGTCTTGAAAATAAGTTACATAACTATATTTATACATTTAGTTAATATTCCAAACAAGATGATGGATGGAGCTAAATCATTTCTGCTACAAAAACTACACACAATAAATGAAAAAATATAAAAAAATAAAATACAAATAAAAAAAAGCTCTAAAGGAAATTAACATCAGTAACAAAATAAGCAAATGTGTGAATGGAATAATAAAATTTGATGTCCTTATAATGCTTTTTGATATTTTTGGGAATTACAAATGATTTTGCAGAAACTAGCAGACACACAGACATAATACTCACGCATTAGGGTGTTCAATTTTAAATGAATCGCCGAATAATGGCTCAAATTTGAAGAATTTAAGTTTGTAAATAAAAGAAATATACATATTAAAGTCTAAATGTAACTTTTACGTTGAAATTTTTCACATAGAAACCATCCGGAAAACCTGTCCTCCTTTTAAGAGCAGTCACACAGAGGAGTATTTGAGCCAAAAAGCTTGAGCCAAAATTATTAAACGTATTTTTTTGAATTGAAAGATTGAGTTTCTTGATAGTTTTAAGTGTAATTTTATATAAAAAAATGTGGCAGGTTTTTGGATGTTTTTCCAACCACCCCCCCACTAAAAACCTGCAATTTCTCGTCAATGGTTCAGATTCCTTTACTATATGCAATAACTGTAATCTTGTGTTAACTTTCTTTCGAAGTTACAAAACGGTTCTGAGAAAAATTCTATTTTTATACACTCACAATATTATTACAGTAACGGACTGTACGTTATTCAAGAAGTAATCCGTTCAGTCATTTTTAAAAGAATAAACATTTAAAATTGGTCGCGTTCATAAGACGTCACTGCTGCGCAACCGTTGAGTGTTTGTCTTAGAAACGCAGAGATGAGTAGTTCCGCTCCACACAACAGTTGAGTATTGAGTATTTGCTGCCATTTTTTTCCATCATAAATTTTTTTAGTCAACATGTTGTGTTTAGCTCCACAGCTGATAAAGAGAGGTATGTGCTTTTATATTCTAATGCAACGCCGTTTTTTTGTTGGCGACCGCAAATGAATTTGTTAAATTTTACATTACAAATGCGATAAACTAACGAAAATAAAGAAATAAAATTAATTTACAATTTTCATTAAATAGACGTTTGTTTATTATGTTGTCTATTTGTATTAATTTCATAATTAGTTCCATATAAGTTTCAAAGATTTCTTGAACACAGTGCTGGCTTGGCGTTGAAATATAAATACTATCGGCGCAGGTTTATCATTTTATTGGAGTATTTTGCTGTGCATTTTTATGTTGTGAATATTAAATTTGTGGTGCAGATTTTAAAATAAAAATGGAAAATTCCTGCCAAGAAAAACTTCATTCTGTGTTGTCAATACTTTTTAGTACAAGCCAAACTAATTAATTTAGCAAATTTAAATTATTTCTTTTGCAACATTTTTATATCTCTTCAATTGTTTACATTAAACAGCTGTTCATTATCCAATTATTTATCATGCCGTTTCTAAGACGTAACTGTTGAGCTCAACAGCTACGTCTTATGAATGCGCCCATTGTTAGCTTTTTTATGCTTAAAGCATTTAATTGTGGGGCAGTACATGAACCATATTTGGCCCCAAGGGTTTGGTTCTTGAATTTTGAAATGAAAAAAAATAATAATAATCGTTCTTAGATTAATCGAAAAGTTAATAAAAAAAGAATTATTCAGTTATCGCATTAACTTTTCAACGTTTGAATACCCTACAGCTCCTTCATATAAACATTAGACGGGCTTTATTTATTAAAGTTAATTAAGCTTAAAAAATCCTTGAATGGAATATTAAAGAGTTCAAGAAACTGCTGACAAAGTTTGTTACTGGTGCTGCGAGGCCTTGAAAAACAGTTTATTTTTTTCGGCAAATTTCTTTTTGGCAACACTGTTTTTAGCAGGTCAGCTGTTTTTGTGTATCATGTTACTGTCAAACATGCTCAGTTTGGTCTATAATTAAACCAAACTTACAAACGAACAAAGCTTGCAGATTATTGAATTTTATTATTAAAATTCATGTTCGGTTAAGAAAGAGCATCGTATTTTTCTTCCATTTTATGGTCAGTTTGGGCGACCTTCTGAGGCGACTTTTCGGAATCTTGCGACTAAATTTCGCACCAAATTTACACTATTGGTCATTAAACCACCAATACGCATACGCAGAGGGCAGACAGAGGAAAATATCTCAGCTGCATCCGCCAGTGTTATTAGTGACCGTGAATTATCGATTCGGCGCCGATGATGCGATGATTTCAAATATTTTTTTTTGCTTAAAATGGAAGAGCTGGACTTGGCTGACATGTAGTTTCAATAAGATGGTGCCACATATTACACAGCACACGAAATAATGGTCGAATTGAGAGGCGAGTTCGGTGAACAGTTTATTTCACGTTTGGTACCGGTCAATCGGCCGCCTAGATCGTGCGATTTAACGCGTTTAGATTATATTTTGTAGGGCTATGTTAAGGCTTCAGTCTAAAGGTACAAGTCCGCAACGTTTGACGCACAGGAAGCCAATATTGAAAAATTTAATCGTGAGTTACCAGCCGGTATGCTGGATCCAGGGAATGAAATATTTGAGGCGTAGCTGCGTTCAACATTTACATTAAGTCATCTTTAAATATTGAATTATATATGTATATATGTATGTAGATCGGTTAATCGATTTAAATAGAGATTTCATTCATTTCTCTAAATCTTATGTAATTTTTGTTTAATCAAATCCGAAAGCTTTTAAAAAATTATCTCTTATAATCACATGTTATGTGAAACAAATTGTTTTTATGTTTTAAAAATTTGTTTGTCCATACCGGAAACAAAAGTTTTCTTTCAAATTGAGAATATTGACAATGTTTTTTTTTCAAGGCCTTTCTTTCTAATTTTCATACTCGTGTATTTTATGAGGATTCTTATCAGCCTGTTTTCAAAATTACACAAACATTTTTATGTTAAGTTGTAATTGCAACATTTTGTAGTCATAATTTTTGAAAAAGAAAAATTTTTATTTTTCGTTTTTCTTATAAAATTTGCAAAAGCCAGCAGCTGCACTGTTATAGTTTGTTGCAGAGCAATTAAAATTTTATTTAATGCTGACAACTGCAGCGCTGCCAACATTTGCCTGATAATCAAACTTTAAGCTTTAATTTGTTGGTACGAGTATTTTGGGTCTAATGTCATTTTACAAATGTTTCCTGCTGCTGTTGTTGTTCTAGTTGTTGTCGCTGTTATTGCTGTTATTGTTGTTACCAGCAACACAACACGAGAACAATTGTGTTCATGTAGGAGGGGGAAAAAACAAGAAAAGAGGGGTGGAAAAAACGTGTCTAGGTCAGGCATGGAATATAAATACATGAAGATAATGACTTGAACTTAAACTTTTAGTATCTACACTATATATATTCTATACTATTCGTAATATTGTAGCAACACAAACAAACTGCTTCCTTGTAAGTGAAAGCTGCAAATACAACAATTAACGCATCATTTGAGAAGTTTTCGATTTTGCTTTGTTGCTTTGCAGTAAAACGTAGTAAGTAGTTATTTAAATATGTAAAGTCTTTCGTTCTTAGCTGCTGCAATAAACATAAAAATTTATTACTGGCTGGTGTGCGCTCCTAATGAAAATTTATTGAATCTCTGCGGATTGCAAAAAGAAAAGGTCAGCAAATTAAAAAAAATAAAAATTAACTGATTGCACACTACACACAGGCAACATAGCCAAGCGAATAGATACCTGCAAATGTATCTATATGTGTCTATATATACTTCGAACAGATGCACATAAAAAATGAGGTGACCCAATTTTGGATAAATAAGATCCACCCAAGCTGTCAGACAGACACAAGCACAATCGATGTGGCTTAATTATGCAATCATAGGAAAAATGAGTTGCATAAATATGTATGTAAGTACATACATACATATGTATATGTATGTGTGTAATTGCCAATGTGAATGAAATAAACTGTATGTATGTATAGTATGTACACACATACATATTTATGTATGTATGCATAGAGTGCGCACCATCAAAATTAATGGCAAACACATGTTGACATGCATGTATGTATGCATACATGTGCAACATGCTCGTGCAGGCTTGCATATATTTAGTTATAATTTTCCCTGGCTTTTTCAAGTTTTTCTTATTTGGTTTTTCTTTTTTTTTTTAATTCCAATCTCTAGGAAATGCAGTTTAGTACTACAACTAGGATAAATAATTTGACTTAGTATATTTTTTGCTGGCAGTAAAGACAATTTTCTTATTTTTAAGAAATCATAATGGTATATTTTGTACACCCTTCGCAATGAAAAATTATAATGATTCAGTTGGCATTCGTTATCGCTAACATTATTACAGAAGAATTTTAAAATAAGAGACTTGTTTTTCAAAATCAAACGTTTCTAAGTGTTCAAAATGGCAGAAAAATTTTGCTGGCATTTTTCTCATAAATTTTAAACGTTTATAAATGATTTTAAGAATCCGTTTTTGTGAATTAAGAATTAATTTTTTTATATTACCAAAATTCGGGTTTTAAGTTATTAAACTTTGGTTTAATATTATATTATAAAAACACGGGTTTCATTTGAAAAACTCGGTTTTATAGTGAAAGAACTTAATTTTTATTTTGCAATAATTCGGTCTTTGTGTTATAAAAACTCAATTTTTATATTATAAAAACTCAGTGTTTGTATGTTACAAAACTCGGTTTTTATCTTATAAAAGCGTGGTTTTTATGTTATAAAAACTCGGTTTTTATGTTATAAAAACTTGATTTTTATGTTATAAAAACTTGATTTTTATGTTATAAAAACTTGATTTTTATGTTATAAAAACTTGATTTTTATGTTATAAAAACTCGGTTTTTATGTTATAAAAACTCGGTTTTTATGTTATAAAAACTCGTTTTTTATGTTATAAAAACTCTTTTTTAGATTATTTGAGGAGGGTTTTATATGTTAAAAAATCTAGAAATATATGTTATAAAAATTTGTTGTTTATATATAAAAAACCCGGTTTTTGTGTTATAGAAACTCGTTTTTATGTTGTAAAAATTTGATTTTTATCTTATAGAAACTTGGTTTTTATGTTATAGAAACGTGGTTTCTATGTTATTAAAGAACTCTTTTATTTTATAAAAACGCGGTTTTATGTTATAAAAACGCGGTTCTATGTTATAAAAACTCGGTTTTTATGCTGCAAAAATTCGGGGCCTACTCGTTTTTATATAAAAGAATTCGGTTTCATGTTACCAAAATTCGATTTTTACATTTTAAAAACACTGTTTTTGGATTGTAAATTTCGGATTTTATAAAAATTTCGGTTTCTTATCATAACAACTCGGTTTTCATTAAAAAAAACTCGATTTTTATTGAAAATAATTTTTTTACATAATAAAAACTCGGTACTTATATTAATAAGCCTTGGTTTTTGAATTATAAAAATTTTATTCTAATATTGTAAAAATTCAGATTTTTTTATTATAAAAACTAAAATTTTTATATTATCAAACCTTAATTTTTATATTTTAAGATTTTGCTTTATATACTATAAAAACTCGCGGTCTTATATTTATACCATCAAACCTTGGTTTTATATTATAAAAATTTGTTTTTATATTAAAAAAAAACTCAGCATTTATATTCGCTTGTGTACTCGCTGTCGAGAACAATTTTGTGCTACTGAAAGTATATTTCTGTTCTAGAAAATAACAAGAGCCTATCAATAGTAGGCGGTTGGTATTAGTATTGTATTTTTGGTATTGTATTGACGTGACGACGATGTTGACAACCTGAATAAGGGTGATTAAAAAACTCTATTTTTATATGATAAAAAGTAGTGGGGATTTAAGATTATTTGAGGAAGTTTTTAAATGTTAAAAAAATTAAATATATGTTATGAAATCACGACTCTGGCGTTATAAAAATTAGGACTTTATATTATAAGAACCAGGCTGTGATGCCTTTTTCCAACTCGGTTTTTATATTTAAAAAAAAATCGTTTTTTTATCATAAACACTCTATTTTCATATTCCTCGTATGTTCTACATTCCACTTTTGAAGTGGAATTCGATTGTATTCACTTCAGCTTAAATTTTTTATGTTCTGCATTCTTCTATTTTCTATTGAATTTCAATATTCAATACAAATATACTCTACTTTTCCAGAACATAAAAAATGAAAAGTTTACTTTTCATATTTCACTTTCACTACTTTTGTAGAACATGCCTGATTGTATTATCAAACATTGAAATTTTTTTTATTACTTAAGAATTGTATTTATATTAAAAAAATTTATTTTGTCAAAGATTATTTCAGGCGATTAGTGCAAGAGTAATATAACCCACAAAACACGAAAACCCCGCAAAATGTTTGCAAAGTGCAGTTGAAATGCAAAATGCCTTTTCAAGTTTGTGGGGTTTTTATCGCTTTATCTTCTTAAGATTTTTCTTTTATTTGAATTTTATCTGTGACTTTTGATTTATAAAGTTAAATTTGTAATTGATTGTAATTGAAAATCAATAAATTTGAATGCGTTTGTTTCTTGCTTTTAGAAATTATAAAAATGTTTAGCAAATCAATTATTTATGCGTCCTATAAATAACAAAATCATTCACTGCTAAAATAATTACAGACCAACTGAAAGTTTAAAAGAAGATAAAAAGCTTGTTTTTAGCTATCTTTAAAAAAAAGTCAATGAAAAAAATTTTATAAAAACATGTCATTATTGATTTTTTTTACATTTTAAAATTATTTACTTGATAAACTCAAAATATAGTTTACTTCTATAATTTTATATTATCTTGCAAAGCCTATAAGGAGCTACGGCTACCCTTAAGTATTAACACAATGTGAAGTCTGTATAAAAGTATGAAAATACTTCATTTACTTTTATTAATAAAAAATATGAATTATAATTTATATTGTTTATTATTAATGAATTATGTTTTCAATACCATTATGGAAAATATTTGTGCAAATAAAAATAAAATTCAAATGAAAAACAGAAATTTCATAACTCAAACACAAATATCTTTTGAAGTGCAAAAGAAAACTTGTGCACATAAGTATAATTTTTCTTTGTGTCCTTATTATCGGTATATATTTATAAAACTTACAGTTTTAAGACACAAAGTAGTTGGCTTTGACAGCCTACAGCTCATCGTGTATTTTAATTGGGTGCACAGTAAATGAAATTACTGTAAGCTTAGGTCCTCCTCTTTGACGTTTACAAACAAAATGTTGTTTAGAAAATACCGATTTATTACCATTATTATCAAACGCTGTGTCCTCAATGTAATATAATTCCAAAAAACTGATTCGAGATTTAAAAAGCTTAAAGTAATTTAGCATCAATAACACAACATCGTTAAAAATTTACCAAAGTTCACCTTATCGCGAGCTTACTGTACTTGTATTAGAATAACTGTGCAGTTTTAATAAATTAAATAGTGAAAGCATTATTGTGCAAGACAGCACAAGTAAATCATTGCATATGTCTGAATTGTAATTTGTTTATTTTATAACAATGAGAAAAAATAATAGAGAAAATAAATAAAATAAAATATCACTCATACGTCGTTGTGGCCACAACATTAAAAATTCAAATTTTTATATTCTATTCATTTCGCGACAAAGAAAAAGAATACGAAGAAAATGAAACACAATGGCTTAACCATACCAATATACTTAACCAATATTGCTTGCACTTAAAGAAACAGAAACGAGGGTCACTAGAAAAATTTTGCTTAAAATTGATTATCAGAAAGTTAATAAATCGGGCTTGAGTGGAGGAAACAGCTGGTTATCGAGGAATCGCGTACAAACCTACTCGTATTTCGTTAAGTTTTGAAATGTGATTATTACAAACTCTATTTGCTTTTCGATATAAATTATTTCCTATTAGCCAACTTTTTGGTAACTTTTTTATTCAGAAAGAATTTAACATTCCAACCAACACCTGCAGAACAGAACAGCGTTGTTTTCAGAGGACGCCGCCACCTGCATGTGAAAAATAGTAACTTTTTTTGTAGAAAAAACATTATACAGTAAAAATTCGACAATCCGGATAATTGATTGCAGACCCCAATCCGGAGTAGCTAATCATCCGGTTTACTACGTATGTACATACATATGTACATATTTATTAAAAATTATAATAATTCATAGCGAAATTAAACATAAAAACATAAATATTAATTTGTACAGTTCAGTTATAATAGATAAAGTCTTGTGTGCTCTCTTCACTGAAGGCGTCTTGCATCAATGCTAAACTGAAAACGCATGTGCAAAGTTCCAAAACATACTCATATCACACATTTCAAAGCATGCTGTGATTTGAATCCGGACTATAGAGTTGCAAATATAAATATAGAATAAAAAAATAAATAAAAACGGGTGTTATTCAATCCGGACTATAGAGTTGTAATCAATACGGATTATAGAATACGCAATGAGCTGCAAAATTCTGTCCGGATTATCGAGTATTCCGTATTAGTGGCGTCCGGATTATCGAATTTACACTGTATATATTAGTCCAGAGGCAAAAGATAGTAAAACTGTTGTCTTGGCTTTTCATCTCCTCATATTTTGAGCTTTTTAAAGGACTTTAGATTTTTTAAGAAAGTTTATTTAAAAAAAATTCCATATTAAAATGTATTAGCTTTTAGCAATATTCGTACCATGTAAAAACGAAGGCTTGGTTAAATTTAATAAAAATATATCCTTTAGTTTTCTTGAACAAAAAAAATAAAACTACAATAAATGTCCTAAAATGTAGTAGCTCCGACAAAGTAAATGAATGTGTTTTCAAATTAAACTCTGACCTGTCTACAATTTTTGCGTGGGCTATGGCTAATGGTCTCAGTTTTAATCCGTCTAAATCTAAATGCCTATTTATTTCTAGAACATCTACATTAACAGTTATTGTGCCCAGCGTCATCCTAAACAACCTGCGCATCGAAATTGTAAAAAAATAACAAATCTTGGTATTATTTTTATTTCTTCCCTGACTTGGTCTGATCATGTAAATGCCGTTACAGGGAGAATTTTTTTCGGTGCTTCGTTCACTAGGAAAAATACAGCATCTAACACCGACTAACATATGTTATCCTACTTGCCAAAACTTATGTACCTCATCCCTACACTAATATATGGCAGCGTAGTTTTTGCAAGTTGTTGCAAGTTCTTAAGCACTAGAAAATTAATTAAAAATTAATGCCATTCTCAGATATGTTTTTAATTTGAGGCCTTCTTCCCACATAACTCCCTATGAGAGCAAACTTTATGGAGCACGCTTTTGCGATCACTGTAAAATAAGATCATTAAAACTTTTTCACAAGATTATTTTTACTCTTATGCCGTCTTACTTGTTTAATCATTTAAAATTTTCCCAATCTAGAAGAAATAACAGCCTAATACAAATAAAATTTAAAACATCTGAATGGCAGTTTTTAATTTATAGTATTCGTCTTTGGAACTCGTTACCGTCATTCATAAAATTTTTAAATAATGCAACGCAGTTTAGGAAACTTTTTTCAATTTCTATAGTCAAAGTTAAAATAATATAATTTATTTAATGTTGTGTATATTGATTTCAAAAAAAAAATTTTATAATTTTATTTTTTACACATTTATATTTTTACATTATTATTGATGCCGTTTTCTTTTCTGAAAAGGGTGTAGCATTTCTTTTACTTTTTATGAAATAGCAATTCAAAGTTTTCTTAAGACAAAAATTTTAACTTGTAAACGATCACACAATAATTTCTAATAAACTCACTATTTCAGAAAATTATATTGCAAATTTTCAATAGAAAAGGAAGATTTGCAGCACTTTTTTGTAGAAAAGATAACGCCATTATATTTATAATTAATACCTATTTCACATTATTATTTTTATTTTATATGTATATATTTTTATTATTACTATTTAATTGTGTTACATGCGTCTGGTCAATTATGCTAAACCTGTACTATAATTATAAGACTTTAAGTCTTGTTGCATGGGAATGCGAATAAATAAATAAAAAAATAAATAAATATAAAAATAAATAAATGTCCTTTTGAAAACATAACCTCGAAAAGGCTAAATTGGCATCACTGTTAACTAATTACTGTTAAATTAACACTTGCTGCTCATTTGTCTTTTCTTTCTTCTTTTGTTTTTCACAACATTTCGTTTGATTAATTCTTATGTAATTGTGTGAAATTGTTTTGTTTCACTGTCATTTAGTTGTATTTTATTTTTTATAAATTCAACTAATTATGTGACATTTTGTCAACGTTTGTAAAAAAAATTAAATTGAAAAACTAATGATGCTGGTATTATTTATCATTAAATAATTAATAAGGCGAACAACGGAGAGCCGCCTAAAAATTCGAATAAACAAAGACGTCAACACTGATGAGAGATTGTTGCGGTTTTCGAAAAACAATATGTGGCTTAGACTAGGTTCACACACTTCAACTTTTGCTGCGCCACTTTTGTGTTGATAGGAGGGAGGGGAAAGAAGAGTGGTATTTGGTATGGAGCTGCTTGTACTCGTGAAACACGTTTTATTGTGCCATTCGTAATTACAAACATGAAGATATAAGTACCTATGCATGTTATTATTTTATATTTCTTTTCATTCTTTGCTTCGCTGTGAAAATACATAAGTACATATACAGGGTGGCCCAAAGGAGACCTAGTGATGTTAAACACGTGTAACTCTTGTAATAACGGTATTTTTTAAAAGATTTATTTTTATTATATTAAATACACTTTATGGAAATTTAACATGACTATGTGTGAAATATGACATCAGAGAAATGACCACCATTTCGCTCGATAAAGGCATTAGCTCTTTTTAGCGCATTTTGTGTTACACAGCGTAATGTTTCTGGTTGCAGGCGCCGTATTTCGTCTCGAATATTCTACTTGAGCTGTCCAATTGTCTGTGGTTTGTTAATATACACTTTGTCTTTTAAATATCCCCATAAAAAAATTGGGCGCAGTTAAATCTGGTGAACGAGAAGGCCAAGGGAAATCTGAATTTCTTGAAATTATGCGTTCACCAAAAAATTCACGCAGCATGTCCATAGTTTGCCTAGCAGTATGCGCAGTGGCTCCATCTTGTTGAAACCACAAATTAGGATGTTGCTCCACCATTGTCCGCAAAAAGTTGTCGATCATTGTACTGTAAGAAGCCCTGGAGACTGTTTCTGGCGTTTCATCCTCATTCTCAAAGAAATATGGGCCGATGATTTTTGTGGCCACAACAACGCACCAAACACTGCATCTGACTGGGTGTGACTGATGCTCATGTATTGCCCTTGGATTTTCGGAGTCCCACAACCTACAGTTTTGTTTATTCACATAACCATTTAAATGGAAATGCGCTTCATCCGTCATCAAAAGGTTATTTAAAAATTCATTTTGTGTGGCTAATTGTGTAAAGCGAATAGCGTTTTGTAGTCGTTGTTGGGGGTCTTGCTGTACGTATTCATTTTAAATTTCCAAGAGTTCAGTTATAATCTTCAAAAAGAAAAAATAAATTATGTTAAAAAATAAAGAAGTTATTTGTGTTTCACATCAGCTGGTCTTATTTGGGCCAACCTGTATATGAAAAATAGTTGAAACAGATTTCTCTGTGTGCAATTTAAGGGAACTTCAAAAGGGAATTGAAAAGAAGTTGAGCAGCAAAAGTTGAAGTGTGTAAATCTAGTCTTAAGGCCCCGTTAGCCGAGCGTTGCTGTAGCCGTACCGTAGCGTACCGTACTGTTAGCACGTTTATCCACTTATAGAACATTTAAAAAAGTACGTTTATTCTATATTGTTTGTTTTATTGTCAGGAAAAAGGAACAGCTGTTTACAACACAGTGATGGGTATTAAAAATTTCCAATTGGTGACTTGTGCAGATAAGATATTTAAATGATATCAGAACTTTATTTTGTGTATGTATGTACATACATATATAAAAATTATTTATTATTTCACATTTATATTATAAAATTATAATATAAAATATAAACAACAAATTAGTGTTTAAATGTGCATACAAAAAAAAATTTATACCATTTAAGTTTTTTTACATTTATATAATATATGTATGTGTTTGTTTATTATATACATCTAAACATATATATGTACACACCGTCTTATCAAATGCAAAAGGGCCTATCTACATACATTAACAAAATTTTCACTAGAGCTAAAAAACTTAATAAAAAGCAAACTATTGTGGTAACAGATATTGTCTTTTTCAGCATAGTATTATTAATTCCGATTTCATTAATGATACTACCTAGAAGAAATAGTTTTTATGATCACAATAGTTTGCTTTTTATTAGGCTTTTTGTGTCTCCTGAAAATTAAAAAAAAAATAGATAGGCCGTTTTGCATTTTATATGACGATATGTATGTACATATACATACAGTATGTCAAGAATGAGTTTACACACTAAAAATAAATAAATTTTTTTTACATCGTTAGCCAAAAATTAGAGATCTTGTGTTTTTATACAGATTTTTTTGATTTACTGTCATTACCTGCAATACGTAGAAACATTTAAGACAAAAAATTTTCAAGCCTTGCGTAAAATAAGAAAAAAGTACAACAAAAACCATTGTTACTTAATTTTGTTAGTGTCAAGCAACTGTTTACACATTTGTTGTTTTACTCTTTCTTCATTAACAACAAAGTTAACTGTGCATTTCCCGTTATTTTTAATGTGCGTGGTTGATTTCTGTATATTTTTAAATTACTTGTCAACCAGTTTTTGTTTTGCGCGAATCGTTCATTTAAAAATTTTATCATATTTAATATGCCAGGAAAAAGGTTAACTTATAATGTAATTCAGTTAATTTATTACAATCTGCACTTGGAAAAAAAGCGTGAGCGAGTTATCAGAAATGTTTTCAGTGTGTCGTAAAACAATTTACAATATTATAAATCGCGCAGAAAACAAGAATAGATTGGAGTTAAGGAGAGGTGGTGGTCCAAAACGAAAAATAAATAAACGTGAGGAGCGCGTAATTATTAGAAAAATTATTCAAAACCCCCAAATTTCGACAAGAAAAATTGCTAGAGAGCTCCAGGAAGAATGCGGCACTATCGTTTCTCATGAAACAATTCGCCAGGTTTTATTAAGCAACAAGTACTCGTCAAGAGTAGCACGAAAAAAACCTATGCTTTCAGCTTTAAATATAGAAAAACGACTTTCCTTTGCCACTTTGAACATTGCACAGCCAACCGAATATTGGGACAACGTTATTTTCTGCGACGAAACGAAGATTTTGCTGTACTACAATGATGGGCCAACAAAAGTATGGCGCAAGCCCTTAACATCGCTAGAAAACCGCAACATAATCCCAACTGTGAAATTTGGAAAACTTTCGATAATGGTTTGGGGATGCATCTCAAGCAAAGGTGTTGGAGACATAGCGTTTATAGAATCAACGATGGATGCACGCCAATATTTAGACATTTTGAAGAAACATTTGACAAGCAGTGCTGAAAAATTCGGGTTTATAAGAGATAGCATCCCTCAATTCAAATTTTACCAGGACAACGATCCTAAACATAAATCCCATATGGTTCGTATGTGGCTCCTTTATAACTGTGGGAAAGTTATAGATACCCCTGCTCAAAGTCCCGACCTAAACCCCATTGAAAATTTGTGGGTCTATTTGAAAAGGAGAGTCGCTAAACCTAAGCCAACAAGCAAAGCAACTCTAAAAACTGCTATATTAGAAGAGTGGCAGAATATACCTGCCAATTATGATATGAAAAAACTGGTTAGTTCAATGAAAAAGCGCCTAAAATGTGTGGTAGATGCCAATGGTGGCCATACTAAATATTAAAAAAAAAATTATTAATTTTTAAATAACTTAAACTGATAGAAAAGTAAATTTTTAATTTTGTGTAAAAAGTTATTTGACATTACCCAATTTGAGTAATATTTCTTTTTGCTTTATTTTTGTTGGTTTTGAACTGAATTTGATAAATTTTTTCGTTTAATATCCTTGTAAATATGTAAATAATTACAATAAATAAAAAAAAATTATGGTATATAAAAAACAAGCATACTTATATTGCTAATAAAGTGTAAAATATATAAATTTTTCTTGTGTGTAAAGTCATTCTTGACATACTGTATATGCAAATATACATTATTTTAAGTTGTTTTGTCAAAAGTACACAAATATTATTATCAAAAAGTACCAAAAAATAAGAGCGGAAATATCCCCCTAACTTGTACCAAAGAAACATCCCATCACTGGCTTACAAATGTCACGTAAAAACGTTAGGAATTTCTATTTTATACAGATTGGTACGTTGCAACTGCGGTACATTTAAATTTGGTAAGCTTTTGTATTGCTTTTCCCGTAGCATAGGTACGGATGCGCTCCGCTAATTCTGCCTTTAGCATTGTCAGAATTTTCCGTTTTCTGCATATATGTAATTCTCAATAAATTTTTCTACATATGTATAGTATGTAAATTGACGAACTCAAGCCTGATTTAATACATAGCTGAAATTCAAAAACACGTAATAAACGAAAATTATGAAATCGATTTTATTTGATTTTAACTTAATGCACATTAATTAATCTAAAATGTGATAGCGTTGTTTTTTGTTTGTTAGTTATATACATATGTATGTACTATGTATGTACATGCTTTTGCATTTTATCCCATGATAAGTAAAGTTATTAAATCATTTTTTTGCTTGTTTTTTATTTATGTACAAATGTACATACATATGTAAGTACATATTGGAAAATCGAAGTTAACGAGCGAGGATACTAGAGTCGAATGTTTGGTGTTTTAAAAAAATACCTATCCTTTCTTTTAGCATAACCCTCGTTTAAAGCTGCAACTAGGGTTTCCTTATCGTTCCTTTCATTTTATATTTAGCATTTTTATTACTTTAAGACACTTTATTATTATAATTTGTTAGTTTTAATACTTTTTAATTTTAAAATTCTTGGTTCTGAAGCACTCATATTTAACACGGAAATGCTTTTTCCCATTTATTTCACACTATTTCTTTACAATACAAAAAAAATGAATATCTTGTTGTTGCTTTTAAAGTACATGTGCGAGTGTGTGAGTGTGTGTGTGTGTTTTTTTTAAACCGTTTTGTGAAGAAAAACAAAAACTCTCCATGCACATTAATATGAATATGTGAAGACGGAGTATTTTTGTTTCTGTTTATCCAAGTGAGAGAGAAAAAAAAGTGTTATTCTTTTGTTTTTGTTGTATATTTTTGTTGCTGTTATTGTTTTAGTTGTTTTTATTTACAAAACAGATTTATTCGTAGTCAGAGTTGGAAATTTCGGTGCAATTGTACTTTTTTGTTGTTGTTGAGTACATACGTACATATCACAACTAGGAAGTGCAATTAGTCTTAAAATGATGTAATTCAAGACTTTATTAATATTTTAGATAAATTATTAACATTGTGCTAAATTGGTGTGAAGGTTTATCGCACTGTTTTCAAATTTCATTATTAAGAAAAATTGTATTTTTAATTGCAATATTTTTTTCAACATTTAAAACAAAAGATATACATATGTAATAAATTTTAGCTGCATTTCGCTAGATTATTGATTAAGCTTGAGATCTTTAATATATGTTTTTGTTTTTTATTTATAAAAAACTGGGAAGAAATGTGGGAAAACTTGCGGTTGAGGGAATAGGTCTGGCATTAATTAGTTTACTTTACTCCGAGTTTACTCTATTTAAAAATATGGTGAAGATGAGTTTGGTATAAACACTGTACATGTTATTATGTCATTAACAAAAATGATATATGAGACTAAGCCGAGTTCTTGTGGGGATTGTAATGAAGTTTGCCAAAAATCTTGGTATCATTATTCTAGAAACCTTTAGCAAGTTTTCCTATATAATTTTTTTATTTATTTTTTTTTTATTTATTTATTATTATTTGTCTATGGAATTGAATTCCTTACAGACAATTACTAATATTTATTTACATTACACAACATTAAATAAAATGCTGAAATATAACATACAACAACAATTTGTTATGAATTTAGAAAATTTATAATCGCATTTTTTACTACACTAGCATTTAATGAAAAGTCTATAAAACTATACAACTGGTTAAATGTGTTACACATTCTACTAAGAGGATCGGCATCAGCATAATTACCTCTAAAAACTTTTACTGATAGATGAATGAAATTACGGGATGTACGTTGAGGAACATTAAACGAAATTTCATGGAGCAGAAATCATGAACAGATAGTTATCACCATTAATAACATTGAAGACAAAAGATACATTCAGCATAGTTCTACGGCTTTTTAAAGTAGGCAGCTTAATAAGGGCAAGTCGAGCAGAGTAAGAAGGCAAGTTAACTGAGTTAAAACGTAATCCTCGAAGACAAAATAACAGGAATTGCTTTTGCACCGATTCAATTTCATCGGAGTGAATTTTATAAATAGGATCCCATATTATTGATCCATATTCTAGAATCGAACGTACCAGTCACATGTATAATGCTTTCCCAATGTACGGGTCATTAAACTCTTTTGCCCAGCGTTTAATACGGCCCAGTGTGCCTCTGGCCTTGTTTACTGCAAATGTTATATGTGAGACAAAGTTCAGCTTACGGTCTAGTAAAATACTTACATAAGTCTACAATTCTGTCGACCAAATCCAATTGATGATCACCAAGAAAATAGTTTGCATTAATTTGATTATATCTCACAAATCGCATTAATCTACATTTATTCAAACTAAGCTCCATTAAGTTTACTTTGCACCACTCATAAAATGAGTCCAGGTCACATTTGAAGAAGTTTACGATTCAAAAATTTATTATAACTTAGAAAAACTTTTATGTCATCAGCATACAACAGGACAGATGAACATTTTATTGCTGTAGGCAAGTCATTAATAAAAAGTGAAAACAGTAGCGGCCAAAGATGGCTACCCTGGGGTATACCTGAAGGTACGGCTATGCTTTTAGAAAATGTGTTTTTGAAACGAACTGTCTGTGATCTATTTGCTAAGTACGAATATATCCGTTGTATGCTTAGATCTGTAAATCCCATTATTCGAAGTTTCTTGATAAGAAGTAAATGATTAACTTTGTCAAATGCATTTCTAAAATCTTTGTAGATAACATCTGTTTGCGTCTTTTGTAAAAGGCCACGATTGATTTTAATCGTAAGATGAAGAAGATTTGTGGTTGTAGAACATTTTTTTCACGATCGTAATTTTAATTAATATTTGTACGTAATTGTTGAACTGTTTAAGGTTTGTATTGAAATACAAATTTTATGGCTTAAGTTTAAATCTGAGTTTACCCATTTCTTCTTAATTTCAGAAATTAATTTTTTGGATAAATTCATTATTTTATTAAGAGAGTAATTTTTATTTGAAACAATTTATTCATCAGACTAGCAAAACGGATCAGTACTGATTTCGAGGTCGCTACACCATCTCATCAGCGTTCTTTGTTCGATTTTAGCACACTTTATAATGAATTTATTCAAAAAATAATTTCTTAAATTAAGAAGAAATGGGTAAACTCAGATTTGAACTTAAGCCATAAAATTTGTATTTCAATACAAACCTTAAACAGATCTTAATTTTAGCTAAACTGTAGTTTTTGCCATTAAGGATATATGGGAGGTAGGGAAGTTCTTGCATTAATTCAAATGAAATTAACCATAAAGCTTAGCAGCATAATTTTCGGCCTAATCAACGATTTTTTGTAAATTCTGACTATAATTGTAGCTAAAACTTAATTGTTAAAAGAAATATGTACGGAAGCTGGTCATGTCCTTGCACCGAATGGAATAAAATCTTCTGCAAGGCTGAACAGCATAATTTAAGAAATTCTTATCAATTTTCGCTGCATTGGGATCATAATTGTGGCTAAAGTTTTATTTTCTAAATTAAGGATATATGGGAAACAGCCATGTCCTTGCACTGATTTTCCCCCAAAGTTTGTTAATTTCAATATCTATCGCCAGCGTATCCAACTTTATGCTATTCGTTAATGTAGAATGCAATATATTCTATCTCCCTTATTCATAAAACATTTTATGTTTATGATATTTTTAGTTATTTATTTTGTCTATAGATATAATATCCTTACAGACAGTTAAACAATATAATTACAAAAAGTAAATACAAATAAAATACAAAATTATTGATTATTTAACAGGACGATAATTTTAAGTTTAATAACATTTACATTTAAAGAAAAATCTATAATTTTATAAAATTTATTAAATTGACTGCACATTCTTCTAAATGGATCAGCATTTGCGTAATTTGATCTGAAGAATGGAATTGCTAGCTATTTAAAGTGTCGAGATGGACGATGAGGAACATTAAACGAAATGTTATCGAGCAGGAAATTAGAACAAATATCACCATTAATTAAATTTAATATAAACGACACATTCAGCATAGTCCTTCGGCTTTAAGAGTTGGAAGTTTGATTAGAGCAAGACGGCTGGTGTATGACGGAAGATCTAATGGGTTCCATTGTAGACTACGAAGGCAGAATAACAAAAATTGTTTTTGTACCGATTCAATGTATTTGTTGTGAGTCATGTATCTGGGATCCCAAACTATAGATGCGTATTCTAAGACAGGTCTGACGAGGGAAACATAAAGTTGCTTTGTAACATATGGGACCTTAAATTTTTTTGCCCATCTTTTGATAAAACCAAGAATACAACGTGCTTTATTTACAATTATGGAAATATATTAATAAAGCTCAGCTTAGCATCCAACAAAACTCCAAGATCCAACACTGTAACACAATTTTCTAGCTGGTGGTTGCCCAAAGAATAATTTACTTTTTATGTGATTTCCTCTGTAGAAGGACATGTGTTTACATTTTTTCAAGTTAAGCATCATCAAATTTAAATTACACCATGAATGAAATGAGTCTAAATCTTGTTGAAGTAGACTGTGATCTCCATATTGATTAAAACTTAGGAAAATCTTTACATCATCCTCATACATTAAAACGTTGGAAAATTTAATCACGTTAGGAGGAAGATCATTTATAAAAGGAGTAAACAGCAGCAATGGTCCAAGATGACTAACTTCCTTCTGTCACTCGAGATAAAACGTCTATCGATTTAGATGTGACGTTTTTAAGACGGACACATTGTTCTCGATTTAATAAATATGACTCAATCCATTTGAGAGAGTTCTATGAAAACCCCATTGTGTTAAGTTTCTTCAAGAACAGTTTATGGTTTACCTTGTCAAACGATTTGCTAAAATCAGTATACATACACATTCCGCTCCTCAACTGCCATTTATTTCCTTTTTTGAGTCACTTTAAATGCCCACGCGGCGTTTGGCGAACTTTTTAAAACAAATACAGTTATTAAATTGGGAGAGATCAATCTTAAAATTACAATATTACACAGATTTATTTTCAAAAGAGTTTTAAGGGGCACAACGGCTTTTATTTAAGTATAATATATATGTATGTATGCTGGAAGATAAGCTAGGATAGAGCGACGGAGACCTTTGTCCACAACAAATATTCACTGCAAACATTAAATATTTAATTTTGTAAATAAGCTTAAAGATAAAAGAAGTGTTTTAACTGAAATACAGTTTTAATAAATTATAGTTTTTGATGAAAATACAAAATTTTGGGTTTCAATTATTTTCGGGTCGTGGTAGCTCTTCAAACATTCTAGAGGCCTAGTGACGGTGACTTTTGTCCATCTGTGTTTGTATATGATGTCATTTTGTTTCCGTTGCACAAAACCCCGATTTATAATGGTTGTTAGTTGTAAAATATTTGTTGTAGTAGAACAGCCTTTTCGAAAGCCATGTTGAGCAGATGACAATAGAGATGATACATGATGAGAAATGCATTCAGTTACAATCTTTTCAAAAAGTTTGGGAATAATATTTAGTTTAGCAATTCCTCGATAATTTCCAATATCAGACTTAGTACCAGATTTGTAAAACGGAATAATAAAAGACTTTTTCCAGATACCAGGCAAATATCCATATTCAATTGACATGTTAAAGATGCGTATCAATGGTACGGCGAAAAATTCAATATACAACTAGGAATGTTGTCAGGACCACTTCTATACGAAAATTCAAGTTTTTTATATATAAAATTGTGGAAATATCATGGAATGGGATTGAAATCATTTGATTAGCTGATTGAGAACATGAAAAAATACTAGAGCCATTAAATTCGGCATCAGAATAGGTAGTAGAAAAGAAGCCTGCAAACGTGATACTTATGTCAAGGTCATCGCAGGATTCACAATCCTTAAACTTCATTACTGTAGGAAATACAGTAGATTTTCTTTCGGAAGGTTATAAAATTGTAGAATGATTTAGGATTATTTTTAAAATCAATTCTCATTTTACGTAAGTAGTTAGTGTAAAGGCAGAATTAGTTTGTACGTTCTGTTCTGTTACGAATCAGCTGTTTTGTTTATGTTCAATTGAAAATCTGTATGAGTGGTTTGATGTTACTTTTCTGTTTTGTTCTGTTGCGCACTATTCTGTAGAAAATAGAATACAACGTTAAGTGACAGTTTGTTGTGGTGTAAAATATTAAAATTTTTTTTATAGTCAGAAAATTTTGTTTCAATTCAAAAGATTTACTTAGTTTTTAAAATAAAAAACAATCAAAGATGAAAAGCAAATTATTTTAGTCGAAGAGTCGGTAGTGGCACAACGTTGGCATTTGATGATCTAGTTAGAGCTTTTGACACCTTATATAACTCCGCGTTCGTAAGTTTTTATTTAACTAATTTTATTACAATTATATGTAGAATGGAAATCTAATGGCAACAGTTTTAAATTAGTTAAACCCTTGACACCTGTGTCTTCAATACAAAACATAAGTTTTTTGGATACAGAATATAGAACAATTAGAAAGTCAAGAGTCGTTATTGCTGTTCACATCAACACTTCTAAGTAAATTATACCCGGTTTCTGAAACGGCGGAAAAACAAAAATCAATTGATGATTGACTGACAAATTGTTTGTGGAAGCAGTATAAACTTTTAAAGAATTCTGTAAAGCAACTACATCGGTTACATCCGAAAGTTCAGAGTCAGAATCTAACAAAATACTAATTTTTTATTTATTAATTTGTTGTTTTTTTGTTTATTAAAAAAAACTTTACGAAAAATTTTTGTTAACAATTCCAATGTTTTTTTTATATGTTTTTCAAAACAGCTGCTTCCTTTTACAGAACAAGTAATTCAAAAACATTTCCTACAGAAAGGAACAGCACAGAACGGCAACGAAAAGTAAAAACTAATGAGGCCTTAACAATATTTATTTAACGCATTATACTCAGCTCGAGTCGTTATTGACAAATTTCTATACAAAGTTTTTCAAGCATTCGTCTATGAATGAGACAGTATATGTATGTTTTAAAATTGAAAAATTAATAAGACTTAACTGAAGAACTGAAGTATAGCATAAGCTTTGATTTATTTCTTTTCACTATCAAGTGCTTCAAAGAAAACAAATAGTGTAGGATGTGTTTTCCTCCAGCAGGGGTCAAATAAAAAAATGTATAACTTTTTCATATGCAAATTGTTCCAATTATGAGTATATTTATTTCTTTTACAACACATTCCGGCTCTTAGTGCACATTAGTTCAGCTCTGCTACTCTCTTGTTTTTTATACACACACATTTTTTTCCTGAATGAGCGCCAAGGTCATTGAAATATGCACAAATAGTTACGGAAGAATTACACACACATACCTGTGTGTCCTTTTTTTATACATAAATATATGAATAAATGTGTGTGCATACATAAATGTTAATGCGGGGGGTATAGATTTTTAAGCGTTTGTAAAATATTGCACTGTACAAGCAAACGAATGCAACACAGTGGGGATCGATCGTAAAAATAATAATTACAAATCTGTATCTTTGAAACTGCTACTCAGATTACAAAATAATATGAAGGAAGAAGGACTCAAGCCTTCCGAACACTAAATTCTAAGATATCCTGTTGAAATGCACCATGAGGTACAGGGTGTCCAAATTGCCCATCTCGGATCTTAAAAACCTTTCAAAACTCGTAGCTTTATTAATAATTTTAGAGCTAGTAAGAAAAATTACTCAGTAACGACACAAAAATATATCTTAATTGTTTTGAGAGTTCTCTCCAAAATTTATTTGAAAAGAAAAAATTTTTTTAAGACAAACACAAACTGTGACGTCTTTTTGGCTTTTTTGCAGAATTAACCAGAATCTACGTAGGAATCGAACCATATACGGCCACCACTACCTGATAAAAAACCAAAAAAAAAGAAGGCCGGTGTCTCCCAGTTTCGCCCAAAGTCATGCACTTTTTTTATGGGCCCCCAAAGATTTGGGGTCTCGGAGTAATTTTTGCAAAATACTGATCATTTTCTCAGGCTGATATCTTGTAAATCGTTCAGAATTTTGATTTACTCCCTGGGAAAAAGTTATAGATCTTGTTATAAAGAACAAAAATTGTGAACAAATAAAATCAAAAAATCTTAATTTTCAAGATGAAAATCGCAAAAAATTAAAAAAAATCGATTTATATTTACCTTTTTTCCACTGTTTAGGTCCATAGATAGCAAACCGTTAAAAATTCAAGAAAACAATTAACAACAAAAATGTACCTAAGATCTGAATAAACAACTTTTTAGAACATACAAACTTCCTCGGAATGATTCTTAATACTGTTTAGGTGGCGCTCAGGTAGCCGCAAAAGTGAAAATTTTCCCGAAAATTTTTGAATTTCTTTTGTTTTTTCTTTATTTCAACGTTGAAGATGAAGATTTCTTGATTTTATACGTTCACAATTTTTGCTTTTTATGACAAGATCTACAACTTTGCCTCAGAGAGTATAGCAAAAATGACTCCGACGCCCCAAAGTTTTGGGGGCCCATAAAAACTGGGAGACTGTGCCGTCAAACACACCATCTGTAAATACAAGCAAACAAATGGAAATGCTTTTTTTTACGTAAACTCTAACAGAAGGTATTTGATTGCGCTTCTTATTTTATGTCGAAACGGGGAGCTTGATGGAATTGTCCTACATTGGGCGCCAAAAATTATTTGTAATTTAGTTGTTGGACAATGGTGCATTGTGGCGCATTTAAATCCATACTGATCATAACTTTCGATTAATTATGTTCTAAGTTTTTTATTTTCGTAACTGCGGTGCGGACAAAAGTCGAAACTATAACTGTCCGGATTAACGAGGCTATACTGTACTTTAAATTAAAAGATAATGTGGTTGGTTGTATTAGAAACTCAAACGTTTAATGATAAATACAAAAGGAGAAATTAAAATCGATTAATATATATCTGTGGCAAAAAAGTAATAACTCAACATAAGCTAAATTTGAGTTAATAATTCCTTTGTAATATCCGTAATCAGAAGTAACCCCGGACAAAGTTTCAATTATTGTGCACGATTAAGTTATAGCGAGCGTAACAAATAACTTATTATGGGGCCTACTGTGTTATTCGATTCAAGAAAAAAATCGTACGAATTCGAGCAAAAGCAACTGTGCAATAAGATTCTCGCAAATTCATTTCCGAATGTACGTAAATTTTTTGCCCTTTTCGTATTCGCAAATCTTTCTTTCGAAAATGCAACTGTGTTATACGAAAACGAATGCCAAAAACGTCACAACTGTTCGTATTTCATTCGAAAGACAGTGAAAGTGTAGAAAAATAAAAAATTACCGTGTTTTTTTATATAAAATCATAAAAAATGCATTTAAAACAGAAATAAGAGCATTGTGTAATTTGCAGCAAACTAAACCTTGCAAAAGGAAAGTTTGAATTAAAAAAAAATAGAATTGGAAAAAACTAAAGAGGGAAATGGATCAACTTGAATTAAAACAGCAAATGTTTGAGTTAGAATCTGCAATATATAAAATATGAAAATCTTTTTTTTAATTTTTTTTTAAATAATGAGGATAAAATGAGGGACCTTTTTTATATAAACTTCTACCGTTTATTGTCGATAGTTCACTAACCCGTCAGGACAAAATATAAATTAAAAATAATATTTAAATAATAATTAAATAACAGTTTTTATTTGTAAATGTATATCTATAAAATGTTAATATATGTCTGTATAATTTGATTTTCCTTTGAAACATTTTATGTTTACAAATCAAAAATTTTGTTGAATTGTTTTTTAAATATTACTATTTTTTTTTTTTTAATAAAAAAGCTACACGAAGAGGTGGTAAAGTATTAGTAATAAAATTTATAACGTTTTTTATATAAAAAACGACCTCAAGGTTTGAATAACTTTTTTAAATTTAATTATGAATGTGTTAATTTCTCTTTTGATTTACATCTTATTTTTATTTTGAATTGTAATTAATTTACTTTATAAAATTGAATTAAAACATTGCACGTAAAGGGATACCAAGTAATTGTTATTTTTCCCCAAGTGTTAGGCAGTACAATTTAATTTTCGTATCGAATATACCATTCGATTGATTTTCATTTTCGAATCGAATTACACAGTAACCCCCCAAGTTTTTCAACTTATAATCTCAATTGGAATAACAGCTTAAGTTAACATATAATTTATTATATTCCCAGTTGAATACATAAGTTATAGAGCGTTGAACAATGCATTCCTAAATTAGAAGAAATGTGAAAAGAATTTGGCAACTTTAACTAGAATAGAAACAAATTTCTAAAAATTCACTTGAAAGCGAAAAAGTACTCTTCTACGAAACGGTAAAATATGACTTAAGAATTTTTGCATTATTGCCACAGAACTGCTTGCTATAAATAGCATGTGCCGAAAATAAATTCTCACTCTAAAAATTTGCAAAGTAATCAGCGAAGAAATAAAAAACACGGCTTATTTTTTTACAATTTATAATAAATTTATTTATTCAAATTGTTTTATCATCGAGTTTACCCCACTGTGCAAACTAAATCTTTGCTTATCACATGTTCATATAAGGATGGCCTGTATCGTTAAAGTTTTTGAATCTTAAGCAAATATAAAGTTAAAAACAGGACACTTTAAGACGAGTGATGCTTGCTTTAACATTTTCAGGCACAAATATTTGATTTGAAATTAATAAAAATATTCTAACCAAACTTGATTGCCCCCACAAATTGGTGCCATGCTATTACTGATGCTTGTAACACGAAAGGACATGTAGATTTCAAAATAAGGAGAATATACGCTTAAGTAAACAACGCTTTCATTACAAGCAAATCGGATAATACCAGGATATACGTATAGAAATATAAACTCTCAAATAAATAAATAGGATTTTTATGAATATTTCCTTAAAAACCACTATGACGATCAGATGCGAAACAAGAACATGCATGCTATCGAATAGCGAATGTAAGCCCACACACACATAGGAATTATTTTTCCATTCACTTTCTAATATTCCCACTTGCTATTTTTTCTGCTTTTTCATGTGCATTTCATGTGTATTATTTATAACTATATTTTTATTATCAACATGTTTCTTGGTCCTTTGTTTAAAATAATTTTTATATAATACAAAACAAAAGAAGAAAAATAACAACAACAAAAATTATAAAAAAAGTAAAGTACACAAAACAGTTTTCATTTCCTGTTTAGAAACATTTAATGTTTATTTTTATTTTTGTATTTAATATAAACATTTTGTTTAACTGATGCCAGAATGAAATTATATACAAAAATATGTAGACGGACAGAAGTCGATAATTATAACGAAAATGCAATCTGTAAGAATGTATGTGACATTGGGCCTTATTACGGTTGTCGTATGTTTGCCTTCGACTACGACAATTTGTACTAGATTAAGGAAGCGCACAACAGGATTCTTTAATCTAGTACACACTGTCAAAGTCGAACACGAAAATTTGACAGCCGTAATATGGCAGATTGTCTTTATCAATACCGTCACCAATGTCCACAGTCGTTCCCGAGGGTTCCCCACCATAGTTTCCCTGATTTTTGCTGCATTCTTATCACAATTTTAGCTAAAACTGAAGTTTTATAAAAAGGATACAAGGAAGGAAGCCATGTCCTTGCTGTGATCGCAATTAAGTTTATCGCAGAACTAAGCAGCATAACTTTAGATATATTTGTTTTTGTGTAGTCATCATAATTATCGCAAAAATTAAATATTTAAAATTAAGGATATTTTGGAGGCAGGGATGTACTTGCAGCAATTAAAATGAACTTCATAGCAGAGTTTACGAGTGATATTTAAGAAATTGTTACCAACTCTAACTGTACTCAAGACATAAATTTTAGTAAAAATTTAATTTTTAAAATAAAGGACATATGGGAGGCGGGCATATCCTGCCAGCAATATAAATAAAATTTGCTGTAGCGCTTACCAGCGAATTTCAAAAAGTTTTTACTAAGTTTCGCTGCTTTCACAACGTAATTGTAGCTAAAATTAAATTTTAAAAATAAAGGACATGTGGAAGGTAGGCATGTTCTTGCACCGATTGTAATAAGATTTACTGTAGAACTTATGAGCAGAGTTTAAGAAATTGTTATACCTTTTCGCTATGTTTCAGAACGTAATTGTGGTTAAAATAAATTTGTTAAAATAAAGGATATATGCGAGGTTGAAATATCTTTGCACCAATTAGAATAAGATTTACTTTAGATTTATTTTAGAGCTTATCAGCAGAGTTTAAGAAATTCTTATTCATTTTTGCTGCATTCTGCAAAAAAATTAAATTTTTTATATAAAGGACATGTGGGAGGTGTCCATGTACTTGCACCAATTGAAATGAAATTTACTGCAGAGCTTATCAGCAGAGTTTTTACCCATTTTCACTCCTTCAGAGCAAAATTGTAGCTGAAGTCGAATTTTTAAAATTAAGGAGATATGGAAAGTAAGTTTGTCCTTGCCCTGATTGAAATTAAATTTTCTGTAGGGCTCACAGCGAAATTTAACGGGTTGTTTCGAAGTTCCTCTGCTTTCAGAACACAACTGTAGCTAAAATTAAATTTTCAAAATAAAGGATATATGGGAGATAAACATGTACTTGCACCAATTGGAATTAAATGCAAAGCTTATCAGCAGAGTTTAAAGAATTCTTATCCACTTTCGCTACATTCAGCACAAAATTGTAGCTGAAATCGAATTTTTAAAATTAAGGATATATGGATGGCAGTCATGTCCTTGCATCAATTTAAATAAAATTTAATGCAGAGCTTACCAGTAGAATTTAACAAATTGTTACCAATTTTTTTTTACATTCTGATAATAACTGAAACTAAAAATTTTAAATTTAAAAATCAAGGATATTTGGGAGATGAAGAACATATTTTTAGAAATAGTAATAAATTTTTTCCGAAGTCAGATCATAGTTGTAGCTAAAATTTAAATTTTAGAGACAGGGAGAGAGACATGTATCCGTACAAATTCAAAAGCAAGCTTTATCTGGCTACTATTACTTATTGAATGTTGCCGATTTGCTTTATGGTGACATATCAACTTGACAATTTTCACATTAATAAAATTGTTTAAATAAAAAAATTAAATTTATCAAGAAAACTTCAAATTCTTTAAAATAAGAAAACTTTCAAACACTTTTAAGAAAATTCTGTTTAATTTAAGTTCGTTTTTTCTTTGTTACGGGTATTTTGAATCATTTATCTTAATGTCCTTCACTTCTTCAATATTTGAAATGTGTGATGCAGATAAATTTCCTTCCTGTTTAAGTTGCTGTAGTTTAGTTTCCTTTAAAAAATGTTTCTTTTTTATTCTCTTTCTTTATTTTCTCTTCTATTTGCAGAACAATGTCTGTTGTGTGAACTACAATAGAAACGATTTAGTTTTTATTTTCTATCGTTCATATGGAAAATAAATTGAAATGCAACATATAAAATTCAAATAGTTTGTTTTTGGGCCGAGAAACCCGAACATCCTTAAGGTTTTAAATTAAATTTGTTAGATTTATTTTTTTGCGATTTTTGTGCAATGTGCCAAGGACGAAGCCTGAAATTAATATTTGATTCTAGTCTAATGGTCTCATATTATTAAATGAAACATTTCTAAACATTTCAAATGTTTCATGAAAAATACTAAAAGTTTATTTTTTTTAATCTGAGTTTTTCCATACAAACGTTTCGAACGTTTAGAAATGTTTCATTTTACATAATGAGGCCTTTAGTATTTTTATTTTCAGCTACAAAACTTCCATTAGTTTTATTTTATTTTCTTAGTTAAATTCCTTTTCTTAATTTTTTTTTTAATATAATCAACTTTGACCTTCTGAAAATCTATAATATTTAAATGTTATGCATTCAAGTAAATGCACACCTCCAGAAACTTTTACTCAAACACATACACTGAAGACAGATATACTTTAACACACACATAGACACAAGTAGAGAGATAGAAGCATGAATAGTGAGTGTGGTATGTACAGATTCACAACTATTTAGTGTCGGTGTTCTTTAAGGTGGCCGCAACAGCGTATTTTAAAGGGAGTCGTCCCTGAAAACAAGGTTTGCGAAAGCTAAAAGTAAATTTCTTTATAAAAGCTTAAGCAAATATATGAACTTTTTAAAATAGCATTCAGAATTATAATAAACTTAACAAGTTATATTTGCTTTTAAGAGATACTACAAAGAATGGGTAAAGTAGAGTTTCGTAGAACTTAAACTTGTAAAAATCATCTTTAGAATTCGGCGCATTCTTTTCTTGTCTTTTAGGGAAAATTGCGAATTACATGAACTTGTTAAAAAGCTTCCAAGAAATTCTTTTATTAAAAGAGGAAGTTTTTGGGAAATTTGTTTTTTGTTATTCTCTATTTATTTGCAAATTATCTACTGTGAGACAATAAGCAAATGTCGTACCAAAGTCCATTCAGCTTAGCTCGATCCACCTCGACGAAAGCACTCTTCACTACGATGAACTGGCTTCTGGTGGACATATTGGCCAGACAACTGGCTTGGCTCTCTTCTCGGCAATCACATTGAACGCTGCCCCTGCCCATGGACAAGAACTGACTATGGGCATGCCAGGATTCTTAGACAACATCGGAGTATCCATGGTTTCATTGAGTACTGTACACCGAAACCTTACTTTGCTGCGCTATTTCACACACTTGTTCCTGCTAGGGAACAGTGGGTCATACCCTATCCCCACGAAGGATCAGTTAAGGTTTTTACTGACATCTCTGAGAAGGGGGATAGGGTTGGCGGGGGTTTCTATGTTTAAAAGTTCAACGTAAAAGTTCCATTTAGACTTCAGGATGGCTGTAGTGTCCTGCAAGCTGAAATCTCTGCTTTCACGCGGCCTGCAAGATGGCTTAGGTGTTATACGATCTCTGAGGATATCTATATATTTACTGATAGTAAGACAGCCGTCGCCGCCATAAATGGTGTCTACTCTACATCCCTCGCGGTTGTTGAATGCCGGGTATCTCTTGCTGCGATAGCGAGACATTCAAGAGTTACACTAATCTGGACTACAGGACACGCTGACTGTCCTGGAAACTGTATCGCGGATGGTATTGCTAGACAGGTTGTGGCATTGGACAACGCAATGACATGCCCCTTCACTGGCATTCCTCCATCACAATGTATGTTGTTGATTCAGCGCGAATCGTATCGACTTGCTCAACACAGGTGGGAGCACGAAGCTACCTGCCAAGTGGCTAGGTCAACGTGGCCCTACTACGACCTGAGCAGGACATGTGATCTACTCAGGTTCAAAAAAGGTCGGATGCGACTATTAGTAGCAGTGCTAACTGGGCACAGGAATAGAGGGACACATGCTAGGAAAATGGGTCTTAGTTAAAACGACTATTGCAGGAGTTGTAACGATGAAGAGGAAGAGGAGACTGTGTTTCATCTTCTATGTCGATGTTCTGCGCTAAAAAGCGTAAGAAGTAAGATACTCGGCTCTCTCTCAGGTATTGGGCTACTCAAACTATCCGGCTTTGTAAAAGAAACCGGTTGCTTTGAAGAGGCGGCGGGGCAGATGTAATTTCTTGTCTCACTCGCTCTAGGGTATCACAACGGTACCGAACTGACGGACCCGATTGAGCCACCATTTGAATGGAGGCTACCCCATTAAACTAATCTAACCTAGCTCGATGTGGCCAACAGAAAACGACAAACGATAGAATAATGAATAAATTACTCTAGCATACGAGTATATTGAATATTTTCAATACAAAATATTTTTCGTATCTGTTCAATTTCATAATTGTATGTATCGGTGCGCATTTTGTTTTATACCTGTATGGATTCATGTTCGTTTTTGTTTATATCCCTGCGCACCTATAGTATGTATCGATAGGCACCCCAATGACTATGAGCACATTTATTTTCCAATCTTTGTTTGATAAATATTGACAGAAATTTTGTCTTTAGTTGTATTATGAATTTTGTTTCGCAATTACAAACCAATTCTAAGCAAAATGCGATAAAGTGGAATTAAAAAATTCGCGTTAACTTGGAAAGTATTCAATTTTACTTTGAAGCAAATTTTTGCAAACATTTTTGAAAATAGGAAAAGCTTAAAAGTGGAAGGAAACGAAAAAAGGTAAGCTGCTTGCAAAAATTTCGAAAATCCGCAAAAAAAATCGCATAATTTGCAAACTTTTCACATTCCTTACATTTTTAAGTATTTTTAGAAAATTTTACGCCTTTTTCTAAACTTTGCAACTTTTTGCGGAATTTCGCGTTTTTGCAATGTGGGTTACTTTGTCTATTTTTATTGTTTTATCGACTTTTAAACGATATTCAACATTTTCATTTTTTGATTGGAAGTTATTGCGAATTTTCGTAATTTTTGCAGTTTTTTTGCGAGTTTTTTTCACATTCCTTGCGTTTGTAGCCCGTTTTAGAAGATTTTACGGCTTTTAAAAATTTTGAAAAATTTTTCGAACTTTCGCGATTATCGCGATATGATTTATTGCTTCATTGAATTTTTAAGATTTTAAATCTGAACACAGAATATTGATCCAATATGCATGAACTTCATTGAACTTATTTTTATGCAAAAATTATTGTCCAAACGAAGTTTGAACAAATCTTTACTAAACTTTAAATCATAATAATTATTCTTTTTTTTTGTTGAAAATTTCAAATTCTTTACTTACCGAACAAAATTGAATTATATATATATATAAAATAATAAGAAACGAATCTGAAAAATAGAATAATCGCTAGAATAGAAAAGAATAAAAAATGAATTGTAACACTAATTATTTAGTACTCTCCACTTAATTTGCAATCGCTAGTTAACTTCGGGTTTCCATAATAAAACACAACCGTCTTAAGCTACTATACATAAAAACTTACTTGTTTGGTAGATCTCAAGTCCAAAGGTTGACTTAATTAATTATAATTAAATTCGCAACATTTATTTAAATAATATGCTCTAACCTCTACCACTTAAATTTAAATATTACCTGAATTTGTAACCTATAACAATTGTACCTACTTACTATTAAAGAACAACCTGAATACAGTTGACATTAATATACTACAGTCAGTGCATCTTGTTATTAAGGTCTCGTGCAACAACTCTCATGTTGTAAGTATATGGTAAGAGCTCTAACACATGTTACCCATCAAGAAAGAAATTAACCTCCTAATTTCTTTCCCCCATTCCCACGTTATTATATGTAAATCGCCCACATACAAGTGGCGATAATAACGTAATCTCAGCTATTGAATAATAGAAGAGATTTTTCTTATTAATTGGGCTGCTGAAATCATCAATAGTTCATAATAATACTACATTAATAATAATAATACATTATTTTTACTCAAAAAGTAAATGCCAAATAAAGAAATGCAATTTTTGCCTAAAACAAATATAAGTTGAAAGTTGTTATAGCTCTGCAACAAAAATTTTTCAAACACTACAACATTGCCTCTTATAGTCATATTTATGGATACCCATCGATACATATCAATATTATTTATACGTATTCCTTCCTAGCAATATAAAAAACATTTTCTATTTATTTATGCTACAGCATCTGCAGGGGCTATGGCACGCGCTGTTAATGATCGGGTTAACTGTTATTTGTCTGAGCTGGCCTGCTATTTTACGAGGTGGGGCCTTAATTTGAATTTGCGGAAGACAGTTGCTATGATGGTCAAGGGTAGGCGCAAATTCATCTATAAAAATTGTAGGTCATATGTGCCATGTTTACGGGTCGGAGGGGAAATGGTTTTGGTGTCTGACAGGATGAAGTACCTCGGGGTCACCTTTCATGAGAACTTTGAGTATTATCGTCATATTGATGATGTTTTGGAGAAGACAAAACGTTCTTATGGTGCTTATCAGGGTGTACTCAAGCGTAGGGGTGGTCTTGTCAGAAGAGTTCGCCTCTTGGTGTATCGCCAGATCATTCGTCCGCTCGTCTCCTATGCCTTTCCAGTTTTGTTTGGAATTTCTTCATCCCAAATGGAAAGGCTTAGAAGATGGGAGCGAAAGATCTTGGTTGCTTGCCTTGGTTTTAGACCTTACATTGGGCTGAACGTTGATTTCCGTAGGCCATCGTGTAGATCCATTTATGGGGCAATTGATTTTGGTCGTATAGACGTTTATATGGTGGAGGGTACGATCAAATTTTTAGAAGGGGCGCGTTCCTCTGAGAATCTTTTGGTGAGAGAGTGCTTTTGCAGGAATAGGGATCTGGAGACTCTTCAGATGTCTCGGTATTATTCGCCCGTGGATTTGTTGACTCTCAGGGGAGCTGGACTCCTTTAGGAAAGTTCAGACCTCCTATTTTATCATCGAAGGATTCGTAGTCTCAATATAGTTGATACGGTATATAACACTACTCAATAGTTTTAATTAATTTCTTATTCTCTTTTTATTGTGAATTTACTTTGTTTTTTTTTTGTTTTTGTTTTTGTTATTTTGTTGTTTAGTTTTAAGTTATTAGTGAGTAGTTAGTCTTAAGTTCTTTAGTTCAGTAAGTATTATTCTAAGAGCTTCCCTTTTTTATTTCCTTTTTTGGGGAATGTATTTTAAGATTTTTGTTTTATTGGTATGATGGATGTATTTTTAAATGTACAAATGTATTGTTATAATGTCATAGTCTTTGATAAATACGTTAGTATGTAAGGAATTTAATTTTATTTAATGTTTTTAGTTTTTTAATATTTAACTAAATTTTATAATGATTTTTGGAAAAATAAATTTAAACCTTAAACCTTAAAACCTTTATGCTACATCTATCGATATGAGCACTTAAGTAATTAATAATTATTTATAATGGAACCCGTTGGTAGTCATTGCTTTCTGTGAACGTATTTGTTTGTACCACAACATTTTAATTATCCTACACATTTGAATATCGATTGTGTATTGAAAATTGTATACCTTTGTGGTTCACTGGTGGCCAACTTATGCCTTAACTATGACCTTCAAAAGGTTAAAACATGAGTTGAATGTTGCACGAATATGATCTTGCGGTATTTTTGCGTATTTCTGTACAATGACTTTCTTCAGCGCATTCATACTTGCATATTGTTTGGTAATCACCTTGCTCTCCAAAGTGGCCCACATGGAATAATCCATCGGATTTGTATCTGGCGAATTCGAAAGCCATTGTGTGGACAACATGAAGTATGCAACATGCTTTTTAAGCATTCTTGGTTCACACGAGTTTTATGAGACTGTGCCACGTCTTGTTGAAACGTCCATGGTCTACTGCCGAAATATTTGCGTTTCCAAAACATTTTCACGATAATAAGTCGCATTGACTTAGACATCCATTACTTGAGATGGATAATTACTTCGGATGGCCAATTGTAGGCTCAAATTTTTTGCAGTGCGTTCACTTAAGTAAACACAATCATTTTGAGAGCTTATGAACTGCTCAATAAGAAAATTTTTTTCATCGGAAAACAATGTTTGGAAATTCGCTGGTCATTAATCCTTTGATCTTTCGAGTCTATATTTTTTATGCTTTAGTTGTAAGATTGTGTGCCTTTCGGAACTTTTAGGGCTTTACCTTGAGCTCATTTTGAAATATGCATCGGATGCTGCGATGGGATATTTTCAGTTTCGTTGGCCATTTAATTACCACTAACTACTACGGGGATTTCGTTGAAACCGATCCGTCCGTCACTTTGCGACCCATTTCATATGATGTTTCGTTTTTTTCCACTGAGATGGCTGCTCAGCTTACGAACAACAGATAGTTGTGATTTTCTGGCCAAATATAATGCAATTTTGCCTGACTGATAATAATTATTTTGTTTACCAAAAGAAAATCTACAGCCAGATTTTTGGAATGCCAATGGGTAACCCGCTTTCTCCCACCATAGCAGATATAGTGTTAGATAGTTTACTTGACGAAGCAATTAACGAATTAAGGAAGAAAAATATCAACCTCAAATACATAGTTAAATATGTAGACGACATATTAGCTATAATAAAATGTGACGACAAAGAAGAGATCCTGAATGCTTTCAACGCTTATCATTCTAAAATACAGTTCACTACGGCAATTGAAAAACACAATAAAATAGCATATTTGGATACTTACTTACATAGACGTAATAATAATATTAAATTTGACTGGTATTCAAAAGAAACATCTTCTGGAAGACTGATGAATTTTAACGCAACGCAACCAAAACGTCAAATAATAAATTCGACGAAAAGTTTTATTTACAGAGTGCTATATATAAGCGATGAAGAATTTCACACTACAAACATAAACTTATAAACACGCTAATTGAAGAGACACAAACAAAATTAAAAAATAAGATAAATACAAATAATACAAATAATAATGACAAAGTTTTTTACAGTGTAAAGTTTATTCCTGGCTTAACTGATAACAAAAATATTAAAACAACAATAGAAACACAGAACATATGTTTTGCCTATAAACCACATACAACACTCAACTCGATTTTTTCTAAAATCAAGACGCCTGTGGAAAAACAACAACAAAATAATGTAGTATACGAAATAGCATGTAAGGGAAATGACAACCAAAAATGTGATTTAATTTATATTGGCACAACAAAAAGAAATTTACAAACAAGAATATGCGAACACAAAAATGATATAGAGAAACAAAAAGAAACAACAGCTTTATCAAAAAATATAATCAACAAAAAGCATAAACCAGACTTTGACAGGATAAAAATATTAGACATAGAAACAAGAGAAAAAAATCGTTACACAATAGAAAGCTTACGTATACAACAGAAAATTGGAAAGACTATGAACCAAAAGGAAGACACCGATAGATAACATTAGCTCCAGTTACAGAGTTGTGATTAAATGAAACCACTGTGATATTATTTTAAGTTGTGTGTTTAAATTAATTTTTATGTTAAATGTTTTTTTTGTAAGCTGTACAATCATTTAATGTGATAAATTACTAAATAATTGTAAGTTTGTAACAAAAAATTTACGAAATGTTGGGAGAAATATGTAAAAAAAGTTTTTTATTTACATGAAAATATTACGCCTAATTAGCTTATTGGTATTAAACAGAAATATAACGCAATCACACTATTAAGTTTGAATTCCATTTTGGATAACTTGTGTTCTATAAATTTAAGATTCTAATGCTTAAAGTAGCTTGAAAACAATATAAACAGCTGTCATTGGTCTGAGTTCGACATTATCGGTTTGCCAGTGTTGCCAATCTGAAGTTGGTAGTATTTCAATCGCTTAACCCTGTACATATGTGCATACATATTTACAAAGTGAATGCTGTCCTCTAAAAGGCAAGTCCAACACGATGATTGAAATCGTTTCATATTCACAAAATTTGAGTTAAAAGTTAGAAAAACGGTTCACTCACGATGTTGCCGAGTTTTAATGCTCTGCAGAACTGTGCCGAAAGCGGGTATCTCAAAGTGAAATAAAAAATTCAGATCCTCATATACATACAAGACACAATTTGTTTCCGGCAAAACGGTGAAGTTTGTATAGAATTTATTGCAACTTTTTTATTTGACGCCACTGTATTCAGTAAGGTTTTGAAAGGTTAGGAAGAGTAGTGCCTGCAGCACTAAAACTCCGGGACCTATAAAGATCCACTGTGAACAACACACAAAGAAGGCACTTAAAATAAAAATTCTTATGCTGAGGCGTATGATGATTATTAATTTGTATTTAACAAGAATTTAATATTAATCATACGCCGTAGCACACATATTTTTATTTTCTTCTTTGATTTTATGCAACTTCATTTTGCATTCACAGGCAGGGCTGCCAGTAAAATCTTTAGAAAAATCGTCAAATTTTATAAATAAAATCGTCCAAATCGACAGTATTAAAAAAAAGTCGCCAAAAAATCGTCACTCAAAAATCTTCTGTTTTATACAACAATCTTTCATTTAAGAATTAACAATTCAACAGATTTCTTAAAAACAAAAAAAAAACTTTAAATATTTTATTCAATTCAAAGCGGAATTTGAAGAGATTTTGTGTCGAAAATAAACGTCAGTTTTTATATGATATGTTTTATATTTTAATTTAAATAGAAATTCATAAAATATACTATTTTACAGTTTTTCATAAATTTGCAATTCATGTGTAGATTCGAATTAATTTTTTGCGTTATTCGATTTTATACGCATAAAAACATTTGTACATATAAAATACGGACTGATGATATTGATTTAAATTGGGTAATTACAAAATAAAAATACTATACGAGTACATACATATCATAGTTATGTTTTTTATATTTTTGTAATGCTAACATTGTAGCATTCAAAGGAATTATTTTTTCAAATAATCTTTTGAAAAAAGAATCCCCTCAAGGGTTCCTGTTTGCAATGAGTATCTTATCTTGGTTTTATTAAGATTAATTTTGCTAAATATTCTTTCAACATTAGCTGAAAAGTTTGGCAAAGTCACTAAGTTTTTTACAAATTCGCATAAATTTGGAAAAACAGGTTTGTTGTTTGATAGATTAATAGACTTTCCTCTTTTCCAAAAAAAATATCTAAATTTAATGCGGTGTCTCCAAAATTCAAAAATCCTAGTTCTCTTATTTCATGCGCAATATTTTAATATTTTTCCTTTAGAGACTAGATTAGGAAAACCTTTTAATAAAGGAAGAATTTCGGAGTTTTTTTCAATATCACAGATGTACAAATTAAACTTAAATTTTTTATAATTTTGTCATCGAAATCAAACTTTTTTTATATGGTAACACAATTCAATGTAAAATGATACACAATTATCAATAAATCGGTTGAAAGTTTCAACATCAATTGCATATTGTCTTAACATTTCTTTTACATACACACCAATATAAACTTCTTCCTTTTTTAAACATATTTTTACGGATATGGAAATCAATTTGATTTAGAGGCGTATTTTTTATACAATCATCTACAAAAAAAAAGGAATAAAACATTTTAAAAAAGTTTCGTCATTTCATAGTGCATCTTGTGAATTTGAATTCCTTCAATTTCATTTAGATTATTCATCAAATTAAGCACAAAAGTAAATATTTCTTTAGCAGTATCAATATCATCAATATCATCGATATTGGCGGCAAAACAAAAATATATTTTTAGAGCTTGACATTTTGCCATACGTAGAGGTTGTTTGTTATGTTGAGCAAAAAGTAGCGAAGTAAAAAAATCGTCTAAGTATAAGAGAGGATACTAACATAAATCGTCTAACGTAATTTTGTGAAATTCTCTATAAAAAATCGTCAAAATTACATAAACTCGTCACGTTTGGCACCCCTGTTCACAAGTCACTTTGAGTAAAGATGACAAATAGAACACGCACACAATATTTTCTGGTATGTGGTCGCCGCGAAAATAGACCCAATAAAGAATAAGGTTGTACGATTTGCGCATTAACGTTGATATCGAGTTGTGCAACATGCCAAAAAATTCAAAGCTTGTCAATTTGTCCTACAACAAAGACACAACGTCATACAACCAGCCCACAAACGTTTCAATCTCGAACACAACCTCTTCAAGTCGTACAAACGGCCGTAACGTGTATGGCTCGGATTAAATTCCGTTCAAGCACCGCATGGAAGAAAGTACGAATTGAAAGCAAAAGGTGAATTGTAAAGAACTTCATACTGCCCTGAATTATAAGGAAGGTTTAATTAAGTATATCTCATTTATCCAAAAATAAAAAATAATGACTAGTATTATTAAAACTAAACATCAGGATGTTTGTCGGTTAACAGTTTGACAGGAAATATAATAAGACTGATTGAAAACAACATTCTATTAACCATGCGTAATTCTAGATTACCCTCTACCAACTAAATAAGTATATTCATAATAATCAAGTACACTTTAGGATAAACGAAGAACAATTTATTTCTGCAGGACTGTGCTCAACAACTCCAAAAGCTATTCCAGTGGTAAAAGGGGTGAGTGAAACTTGTACTTTGGAACAAAATTCAAACCTTGTAATGCTTATATAAAGTTTTAAAGCGTATTTGAAAAGCTTAAACTGTAAATAAGCTAAAATGAATTTTTTAAGTATGTTCGAAAATTCGAACTTAGTTTCGAACTTTCGAATTTTAGTAGAACATCAATTATGGAACTAAAATTTTCCAAAAACTTTTTTTATTGTAAAAATATAATATTTTTAAGATTTTTCAGTGTATAAAAATCAAATTCTAATTTGATTTCGAAATTAGGAAATTTTTATTTTATAAACCAGATTTATAGGCAAATTGTTAGTATATTTGAAAGACAACAAAACTTAAATTGTATAATGTGTAAAACTAAATTTTTTCAACACTTCGAAATTTCGTGCCTAATTTCGTATTTTAAAGTTTATGTAGAATATCAATTATAAAGTTAAAATTATACAGAATTCTATTTCTATTATAAATTCATAATTTTATTATGAATTAAAACTGAGTAGAACATTATGCTGTTTTCGAAGGCCGCCTCTTCATCATAAATTTATTTCTTATTAAAACAACTAAATGAACTAAAGTTTCATTCACCACTAAAATTGCAAGATTAAATTACAAGTCCTTCTTGATATTGTTGTGAACGTTTTTCATATTTTTGCAATTAAAGGCCAACAACTTGTGAGTCCTGTACATGTGCCTTAAACTGTGCTTTTAAAAACATGTTCAAACCGATTTGTCCTTTAAAGCTTTTGTAAACACAACTTGTGATATTTTCCAAATGTCACTCATTCCCAAATAAGCGCAGCAAAACAAGCCTTAATCGTTTTTTAACAACTACACAGTTTATCACTTGTGTTATGTGCATTTGCCCTAAAGTATGTTCACGAAATGTATTGAATGGAAATAAAATGCAAGATCTTGGTTTTGTTTGAAAACAAGATCAGCCGCTAAAGAATTATTCGGAATGAATTTATTTTCTAAGAAGATTTTAAAAAAAGGTTTATCTATTCGACAGGTTTTTGAACTACTCATCAGAGGATAATCTTTACTCGTACAATGCATTGATTATGGGGAAAACTATAGAAAAAGCAGTGTTTGTTGAAGTTCTATTTGAGTTTTTATAATTTTCTATTTTTTAAATCAAAATTTAAATTTTTTCTGCAATATTTATATTATTCTTTAAAAGCTTAAAAATTTTCTTTAATTTTTTTTTATTGAAAACCGCAGCGTTAAAAAAATTACCTTTTAGTTTTCTTTTACAATAAAAAAAAGTAAATACAATACAATACGTGCTCATACTTTAGCTTGAATTTACATATCTTTGTCTATTATCTCCTGCTCCTCCTGCTTCTCCTCCTCCACCTCATAGCAAACAATAAACGACAACAGCATTAATTGAAACAAACAATAATTGCAACTAAGAAAAATATATGTACTTGCAACACAAATCCCTGAACTTAAGCTGAACAGAAAAATAAATAACAAAATCACAAACTTGAAATAAAAGATAGAAAAAACCCCACCAACAACTACAAAAACCTTTTGTCTAATCGTTCAGGCAAACAAACCAGATGACAAATAAAATGCTCTTTGGCAAAATAGAAAATAAAAAGGAAAAGTGCAAAGAACACTGGACAAGTTCACTCTTTTCTTCTTCTACAAATAAATATTTAAATTAGCCAACTTAAACTGCCAGCTCTGGTTAAGAAATATAGGAAAAAATGAATAAAAAAAGCCTCTAATTTGTATTATGCATAAACTGTTAATGAATTTTAACATGAAAGAGATTACGAAATAACACAGCTGCTGCTTACTGTAAACGTAACATCGTAACATTATGTTACTGAGTTTGTCTTTTATTAGCAGTCACTTGATATCTGCTTTGACAACTCAGTGCTTTTAGCACTGTTTTTATTGCTTTTTAAAATTTTCGATGCGAGATATATTTTAGTTAGTGCTCGGAGCTTTTAAGTTACTTCATTTTCAGCAACCTGTTTACTGAATAAATCTAATTTTATGTTCTAGAGCAGCTTAGCTTTATTGTTAACATGAAAGTAATGTAAGCCAATGTTGGACTCACAAAAGACTCCTCGATATCCCAAGCTTTCAGTTACTGTTTCACTTTGTAAACGAAATATATGTACATATATACATATTTAAGTTCCTTTAACTTCCTTGAGATGCCGTAAATGTCTTGAAGAAATAGCTATCAGATAAATCCCGGCTTTGTATAAAGACATACATATATTTTTTTCATTTCCCATATAAATTTCGTAAACCAAAAATAAAAACAATAGCGGTATTCAGTGTTTAATGCAAACGGTCTTGCAAAAGTGCAAATGCAAAATATCGTTGCTTTTTCGTGTATTTTGTTGTTGGATTTCATAAAAAAGCAACGATATTTTGCATTTTCAGTAAACGCTGAATACCGCTAATATAAAATTTTCAAAAACTTTGTTTTTATATGCATTGAATTGGTGCCAATGCCAAATCATCAGTAGACCTTAAACCATATATTTCAAAAGTTTCTAACCTCTTCTACAAAAGCTTTTAAAAACTCAATCAGAATTTCAAACATTACAAAATATAAACATAATAGGCTTTGAAACTTATTCAAAAAACCCAACAAACAAATTACATTCGATATGAATCTATTTTATTTTCTTTACATCCTTTATACAATTAGCTACCTACAATGGGTGACATAAAAGTATTTTATAAGGCACCAATGAAATGCATGTATGTATATAGACTACCTAAAAAAACCCTCAACAAAACAAAAGTTTTTGAAAATCTTTGAAAAAAGATATCGTGGCAATCACAATTAATAAATTAAAAAAAAGTATTTTTTTTTCAATTTAATGCTTTATTCATTTACTAGCTGCGTCCCACGATATTACCCGCGATTAAAAAGTATGTCCTTCCCACTATATCCTTTTCTGTAGCCCTTGTATTTTTAAAAGTTTTATAACTTAGTAACTACACCTGCCGCCTGATGTCCTTCCCACAAGCAGCGTTTTAATGCCACCAATAATTCAAAATCAAGTTCGTATTTATTTTATTTGTAATACAAAACAATCGAAAATTGCTTGGAAGATCATATACTTGGCAAAAAATCTTAATAGCGTGATTCAGAAAACGTATTGCTTGCCGTAACGCGCCGTCTAGTTTCAGAGCGTTAGAACCAAATTCTTACCGTATAAAGCACCCCATACACGATTTAATTCAATAGTCAATTGAGTCTTTTCAATTGAGTTGATTCTTGTCCCCATACTTCATAAACTGATTTGAAAGATTTTCATTCAACTGTCAAATTTATATTTATTTACAACTACAAAATTTAAAAATTACAAACTTTTATTGCAATGGCTGAGTGGCTTTTGTCTTTTTCATTTTATTTTTGTAATCCGGACTTTTTAGTTTTCAAAGTGCTGGATTTTCTTTGAGCAACTGGAAAATTTCAATGTCATTTTTATATTTTTTATTTAACATTCAATGAAATTAAAGAAAATTTAAAAAATACTTAACTTTTTTTTTGCAAAAGAAAACTACAAACATAAATTTTGACAGATGATGAAGAGACTCGAACACATACAGCACAATCGAATTGAAAGACTTACTAAGCAGCTCGAAAAAAATCAAAATCTTTTGATTTTTCTTCAACCTGTAAATCGTGCCTATTTTAAGACGGGGGATTTTAATATTTTATTTATTTTTTTTATTTTAAAAGTTTTTTTAGAGTTCTTATCGTTACTGTGTTAATTAATCAAGCCTTCTTGAGAAAAATGCTGTCGATCCTTTGCCCTATAAAAATTAAAACAATTCTATCAAACGGGAACCATGCATTTTACCGGCATAAAAGGTTGCCTATGTGCTACTCCAGACTATAATCTATCTCTCAGCCATTCTGGCATGATTGAGTAACAAACATCCATCTAAACTTTCACATTTATAATATTAGTTAGATTAGATTTATTTATGTATTTCTTGTTTTTAATGCTTTTTGAATTTCAAAAGTTGACAACGCTGCCTGTAACAGTCACAAAACTAAAAGTCCAATGTAGATATACATATGTACATATGTATGTATGTTAGTAAAATATTTAAAATTTTAAAAAATGTAAGATATTTAAAAAAAAGTAATTACATTGCAAGTAAATGTATCTTGATAAATTTATTTACAGTGATTTTTCAGTAAAAGTGGTTAAATCAGATCCCCATTCCACATGCAAAGTTTACTTGGCAAAGTCTTGAGTTTGAAGGGCAAAGTTGCTTTCTTCTTCGTTCGTCGTCTACACATACATACTTCTATTTGGCTACATGAGTGTTTGCTTTGCATGCGCATCCATCAAAAGAACACAAATTATGTCAAAGTAAACTTTGCGTGTGCAGAAGCGAAAGAAGCGAATTATAAAGGAAAACTGAAAAGACTTTGTCAAAGTAAACTTTGCGTGTCACATATGTATGCAGGTGCAGAAATATCGCCCTACTCTTATACTTATTGCATAATTTTGTGGAATATGTGTTTTTTTAAACTTTTAATAATTTATAACAAAAAAATATTCAAACAAAGAAGCTTAATTGTTTGAATATTTAAATGCAAAAGCCATATGTAAATTAAGAATTAGAAGAAAAAAATATGAGAAATAATTAAATTTGTCTATTAAATCGCACACGTGTTCTTCATATAAAAACCAATACAATCAACTAGTTTTATTTATTTTACTCTAAAACTTAAATTTTAACGTTTTTAATTTTTTATGTATTTTTTAGATTGATTGCAGTAAAAGGTCATCATCATATTGACAGCAATATTCTGTTTATATTTCATTTTTATGTGCACAGGCACAAACAAAAAGAATGGCAAGAAATTAAAAAAAAAAATTAAATAAAAATAAAACAAAATCCTTCAGTACATGACAATATGCCAATATGATCACAAAAACACAACAATCATGATGCTCTTTTTACAACTCAACTTAACAGAAACTAAAACAGCAGCAGCAAATGAAATAAACTTACTAAATACTAAATTACTGTTTTTCCTCTCTGTTTTAAAATGAATGGCAACAGTTTGTAAATGAAAAAAAAAGTAAACAATACGATAAAATTGACTCGTTTTTTTTAAACTTATCATTAAAACTATTTATTTTTATATCTAAATATATAGTATATCACAAATAATATCCTACAATACACAGTATTGTAAAAGTAAATTAAACTAACGTACATACATACATATGTATGTATGTGTGTATAATATGTTAAACTACTATTATTGTGAAAATAACAGATAAAAAAAATTTCCCACATGCACTCACACATCCATTTTGTAATCAAAGAGAAACATTTGAATTGAAAGTCGTAATATCCCGTTATAAATAGTGTTCGTTAACGTAATAAAAGAAAATATTTTAACATGGATAAAAAATCAGGAGCAGCATCTAAAACCAAATCGAAATCAAAACAGAAGAAATTGAAATCAAATAAAGAATCAAGCACCCAACTGGATATAGACTTATGGGAGGTAAGTATTAGTATATTGCATTTATGTATGCACATCAAAGCAAACTTTTGTTTTAATTCTAAACATATGTTATTATAAATAAGATAAATTCTTACTACGTTACAAGCCCGCACGAGGATGTAAAGAAATATTATCAAGTTAAATACATTCCACTCTTTAGTTAACTACGCTGCCCACCTCTGTTAACTACGTTGTACACACTGTTAAATATCTCGGTATGCAACGTAGTCACATCTCAAACACACAGAAAAAATAACCCAATGTAAAATCAACATGAAGAAATGTTGATATCAAGCCATTGTTAATATGTGGAAAAAATACATTTGAATTTACTTTTAACATTGTTTTAAGTTAAATCAATGGTTAAAATTGTTAATTTAATATTGAAATATGTTGATTTAAATTTAATCACATTGAAATAACATTGTACATATTAAATTTTACCTTTTACAGAGTTGAAATAACATCAATCAATGTTTAATTTTGTAAATTCCCTTTCTGTGATAATAATTACAGTTTTTCATGTAAAATTAATATTGCATGTAGTTGAAGCAAGATTAACTATTGTGAAATCAACATTGTTAGAAACATTAAAAATGACATTGGAATACTTTGAAAAAAAATTTGTAAATTTTATGTATTAACAAATGTTGGCTTATGTCAAATCAACATGTTTGAAAAAGTTAAATCAATGTTAAAAAAACATGAAACATGTTGAAACAACGTAAAACATGTTGAAATGAACTTAATTCATGATAAAAGAGAAAAAGAAACAGCAATTTTCATTCTGTCGCAGCTTTACTACGTATCAGAAGTGCAGTGTTATAAATTTTAAGTGAATTAAATTCTTGAAATTTCATTATGTATGCAGCTAACAATGATAATATGAATTTAAAAAGTTTTGTGGAAAATTAGCAACCACAGGAGAAAATATTGATCTTGTTAGTGACGAAATATTATAGTAAACATTCCAGTTGTTCAAAATACGACACAAGGTTCCCAAGCCCACCTTTACATGTTTTTACAATTAATTATCGTAAAATATATTTAAGAAACAAACATTTGTAAACTTAAATGTACTCTGCAGGAAATGTCAATAGTGAAATTATACTGATTATCTATTGACGATGTCACCAATACTACTGACAAATTATACCCCAACTAATGCTATCTTCTATTGACATTTAACAAAGGCTTGTCCTACGAAATCTACCAGTAGACTTACGTCAATAATGACTAGGTAGTTCTTGTGGGACCATATGGAGAAAATGTCAACAGTAAGTTTGTACTGACTTACTATTGACGATATCACCACACTCTGGGAAATGTCCGTAGTAAAACTGTACTGATTCATTATAGACGCTGTCACCACCTGCAGGAAATGTCAATACTAAAATTATACTGACGATGTCACCAATACTATTTTATTTTAATTTAGTTCCAACAGGTACAAGTTTTTCATTCAAAATAATATTTAAAAGTAAAATAAGGTACAACATATTTCGCAGTCTTATTGTTAATTTTTTACTAAATAAGTAAAATATTAATTTTGGCAAAAAGTGCGAATAAAAATTTAAAATAAATAATATTAATAATTAAATAAAAAATATAAAAAAAAAACAAATTTATATGTGCCTGGAAAAAAATAAAGCTGTATTTTACTAAGAATGGTACTGACCGTGGCAAATTTATGACTCTTTTAGATTCCTTTTAAAAATATGTTTTTCCGGAAATTTTATACGAAAACAACTAAAATTACAAAAAAAAATTATAAATTTGTATAGTGCAAATTTCTTTCATTCGTTCAAAAAATTGAAATTATGAATTTTACTAATCCAAATTAAACAAAAAATGTGATTCGTAAAGATATTTTGTTTTCGGCGAATTTAGACAAACAACATAAAACATGTATTTACATGGAAATCAAAGCCCCAGTAAATACTATAGAGTAAAATTTCTAATTTTTTAAGTTCTCGTTACAAGTAGCTTTTTGTTGCATGTATTTAAAATCAAATAGTTAGATTAATCGTTCTGCGATTATCCGAAATATGCTGAACTATGATTTAAGAAGCACTTTAATGTGATCCAAATGAACGATTTTCCCAGTATTAAAGATTCATTTAAAATCATGTACAAACTTAAGGGAACATTTGAAGTATTTTTTATAAGTTCATGCTCTTTTACATTATTTAATTAATATTTTATTTTAGTCGAAATTGTCCTTGTTCTTGTGTTTGATTAACGTCAGTAAAATTGATAATAAATAGTAGTTCCTTTCCGTTCTATCAACAATCATTCCTAAGATTCACTGGATTTTACCGCCATCATCACGTTTATTTAACTCAATAGTATGCAAATCGACAGATAGTTTTAAAAATTAAACTAGTATTTTAGTCACTCATCTGCCCAAGGCTAACTTACACCCTTGGCCATAGTGCAGCAGTGTAAATAACTTTTAGAATATAATCCAACTTCATTATCCTTTACCATTTCGTATGAAGTGCGCTTAAGATTGTTTTCGTAGATGAGAAATACAAGGCGGAAAAATCAAAGCTCGTTAATTAATCTACACAAAAACTGTTATCTTTGTTTTTTTCTAAACAAAATACGAAAAAAGTCACATTAATTTATTTTTATTGAATTCAGATATTAATTAGTTATAAATAATGAAATGTAAACAAACTTTGCCATACCAGCAAAAATCACCGGAGGAGCATTTAAGGTTACCAAGTTTTCATATGGCTCGACAAATATTATGCAATCAGTTCAACGTTAAAAAGAGCGATTGAGCTAACTGAACGACATAGTTGAAATTTAAGGATTGAACTAAAATGATCAATCACTAAAAGGAACTTAGATGGCCCAAGTCTAGTTCACATTAAGCGGTATTCACATAATGCCGGATTCCTTTTTTTATTATTTTAAAAATCTGGCAACAAGATTTGAATGCCATATGTAAAAAATCTCCCCAGGCAATTTATATATTAAGATAATAATGAAAAAATTAAAGTTTTTTCTAACAAACAAAAAGTAAAAAAAAATAGTTATAAAATATCAAACGTTTGAATTGGCTTATGGCCAAATTGTTGTTGACATGTTGCACAATATTTTTTCCACAAAACTAGCATTCAAGTAAAACGGAAAAGATTTATATATACATAAATTATAAACACACATGCTTGCATATATATATATATATATATATATATATATACTTATGTACGTATGTATGTATAAGAAATTTTGAGATGGCCTCCTTCACCACCTTCGACTTTGCAACATTAAATTGTTAAGAAATAAATTATTATGTATGTATGTACATCTGTTTGTACGTACTAATACCAGCAGACAAACTTACAGATCTCCATATAAATTCGTTGAAGAGATAAAGAGAGGCAGGATGAATAACAACAAAATATGAATGAACGTTGTTGCTCTTCCGACAATAACAAACACAAAAGTGTCAACGTCAATTGTTGGCAATTTTGGTATGAATAATCAAAGCAAGGTTACATCAATTACAGTTACAGTGACTCAAAATAGTGTTAAAACAAATTTAGCTTCAAACCTTTAAAATATGATAGATATTGATAACATAATTTCGCCAAGAAAACCCCTGTACCGATAACATAGTTTCGCTGAAGAGATTTCATCATGTATAGCATTATTCGGTAAAAAAATTCTCGAACAATAAAATAATTCAATAAAGATTTTTTTATGGATGAAATTACTTTGTTTAAAGAATTTGTTATGGATAACATATTTTTATTAAGAAAACTTTCCTGTAATGTCGTTGAAAAATATGTATCGATAACACAATTTGGCCTAGAAAACATAACTTCATAAAGAAACTTTTATTATCAATAACGTAATATCGTTATTAAAAATTTTAAATCGAAAACATAATTTCGTTAAAAATATGCTGCTGGTAAAATAATAATTTTATAAAGAAATGATTTATACTGCTAACGTATAAAAATTTGGTTAAAAAAATTATGGATAACATTAATTTGATTAAAAACATTTATTATCGGTAACATAATTTTATTAACGGCAAGTCGATAACATAATTTTATTGAGGAAAATTTGTTGTCTATAACAAATTTCGATTAAAAAAATTTACTATCGGTGGTAACATAATAATTTCGTTAAGAGCATTTTGCTGTCGTTATAACATAATTGAACTAGAATTGTGTTATCGATAATAAAGTTTCGTTAAATAATTTCGTTTTCGATAACATAATTTCTTTGCGCAATGCATTGGAAAAATTTTGTTATCGGTAATATAATTTCATTGCAGAATCTTTTTTTTTGATAACAAAATTTCGCTAAGAAAATTTTGTAATCGATAATGTAATTTCTTCAACAAAACTTTGCTATTGACTATGCAATTTTTATAAGCAAATGTTTATCATCTCAGTCTTCATTTTGTGAAGAAACTCTTTTGATATCGATTACTCATCTAGTATCAAAATTTCTTTCAGGAAATTATGTTATCGATAATAAAGTTTAGGTAAAAAATTTATGGGTAGGATAATTTCTTTAAATTTTGCGATCGTTGATATAATTTCATTAAGGAAATTTTTATCGTTGAAATAATTTCGTTCAAACAAATTCATAATCGATAGCATAATTTCGTTTAAAACTGCTAACCACAACATAATTTCGTTGAGAAAATTTTGCTATTGTTTACATAATTTCGTTAGGAAAATTGTGTTATCGATAACAATATTTTAGTATTGAGGCTTCTTTATTATAATTTTCCGAACGATGTTGTTAATTTCATTAATTAATTTAATATCGATATAATCGTTTTGTTAAGAAAGTTTTATTGTCGATAACATAAATTCCTTGAGTAAATTCTCTCTTCTCTAACAACATGTCACACAGTTGACGAAACGATCAATCTAGCGTCGTTAAATTAAAATTTGAAATGTGGAATTGCGGCATTTTTTATATTTTCGATAACCAATATCCCACTGAGTTCGTCAATAGTGATTGTTTTCTCATTCGAACAGCCTACAAAATTTTGCTATAATGTAACTTCATTGAGAAAATTTCGGTAAGAAAATTTTCCTATCGTTAACGTAATTTTGTTCAAAAAATTCTGTAATCGATAGCATGATTTCGTTGAGAAAATTTCGTTATCGACAGATTATTTTCTTTTAAAAGATTCAGTTGTCAATAGCGAAATTTTATTTTGAACTTTTTGTTATCGATATCATAATATCTTTAAAAAAATATTTTTATCGATAAAATAATTTCGTCTCATCGACAACGCAATTCATATAAGAACGTTTACCATCGAAAGCACAATTTCGTTTAGAAAACTTTCCTCTTAAAATCTTAACTTAATAAAGAAACTCTTCTAATATCGATTGCATATCTGTTATCGAAATTTCGTTAGACAAATTATGATATTGATAACATAATCTTATTAAAAAAATGTTGTTCGCAGTAAAATATTTCGCCCCCAAAATTTTGTTATTAAATAAAAAAATCGTTATCGATAACATAGTTTTGTAAGAAAATTTTTAAATCAATAACATGTTTCGCAAAGAAAATAGTTCGTTATTGATAACGAAATTTCGACAAGAATATTTTTTGTGATCGATAATATAATTCTATTTAGAAAATTCCGTTATCGATAACATAGCAATTTCATTATTGATCAAATATTTCGTTAAGAAAATTTTGTTATCGATAACATTATTTTAATACGTATTGAATTTTTCAAGATACTCACAAGAAAATTATGTTGCCGATAACATAATTAATTTCGCATGGAAAATTTAATTTCGATGACATATATTCGTTAAAAAATGTTGTCATTTATTACGTAATTTGTTTCTAAACGTCTATTGCTATCGAAGATGTTGTTCTCTTAAGAATACTACATCAATAAGAAATTTTGCTTTCTTAAAAAAAATACTACGTAAACAAAATTTTGTTTTCATTAACAAAGTTTTCTTAAGAAACTTTTCTAATCATTAACATTTTTCCGATAGCAATTTATATTACTCTTTTTTTTTTTGTTTATTTTATCCAAATAATTTTGTTTCTGACTGTTGCCATCAACAGACAGCCTCTAACAAACGTCCGTACAACGACTCACATAGAAATGAGTTTGAGGAGGCCATGGTCGTATTTCAAGTGGCAGCATATTAATTTGATCATAAATTATGAAAATAATCGTATTAATACAATATTAGCGCATTGAAATTATTTTGTAAAATAAAGAATTTATCTATTCTTTGACATTGACTTTTTTTAATTATCGCTATTGATTTTTTGAAGTCAACACTGGGCTACAAAGATTTTTTTGTTTGTTTTTTTTTGGTTTTGTTATTCTTTAGCAAAATGAGGATCGTTTTACTTCAATTGAATTGCCAACGGGACAAAAAATGCCCTACAATAATCCACCACTACCAGCGCCTGCACCGCCCACTCCCAAGCCCGCTAAAGTGGACAAACATACGCCAAGTAAAGAGCAACTGACATCCATTCCAACGGTGGCAACGTTGCGTGATGTTGATTCGCATGCTGCTCTATTGTCGCTCGATGTGACGGCGCAAAGTGATATAAATGAGCCTGAAAGGGGCAACTGGACGGGTCGCTTTGATTTCTTACTTTCACTCTTGGGTTATTCCGTTGGCTTGGGCAACGTGTGGCGTTTCCCCTATTTATGTTACAACAACGGAGGAGGTAAGTTTTTGCTGCTTTTGTTTTTCCTTTTTTAACTTTTTTATTTTATGCTGTTGTTTTATTGAACTTTTAATTTAATGTTTGTTTTTTGCTTTGCAGGTGCCTTTCTAATACCTTTTAGCATTATGCTGTGCATTGCTGGCCTGCCCTTGATGTTTATGGAATTATCGTTTGGTCAGTATGCCGCATTAGGGCCTGTTGCCATCTATCAGCGATTTTGTCCATTACTTTGTGGCTTAGGCACTGGCATGATAATAGTTTCGGCCATTGTTATGCTCTACTATAATCTTATTATTGCCTGGACAATTTTCTACATGTTTGCATCGTTTTGTATGGAATTGCC